>SNQJ01S0000871.1:149789-169957 GCA_010110895.2 Picea sitchensis
GGGGTCTGGAATACCGCCCCCCCGAAGAAAAAACCACTTTTCTAAAAAATTTACCATTTTTGCCTATTTTACCACGTCCGCTTCCAGATCGATTTTTGGGCAAACGGAGATGGATTTTGAAAATCCGAGAGAGTTTTTTTTTCAGCACGGGCTGAGGAACAAAAACCTCTCTCAGTTTTTTCATCGGAGTTATGAGCAGGGAGAATTGAAGACATCGTCGAGGCCTATTTTTCGATATTTTCAATTTTCCGTTTCAGTCCCGATCTTGCAGGAGCTGTTACGGCCAGCTGGGGACGAATTTGGTGAAACCGAAGGAGGTTTTTGTCCAGCACATGCCCATATACAATAACCTATTTCAGTTTTCACCCAGGCATCATCATTGAAGATAAAATCATATCTGATCGGACCCATTTTTTCACAGAAAACCGGTCTGTCTTTCATGGCAGAAAGCTCCAAATTTTGTGGGAGTGGTGGTTATTTTTGGCCGAGGCAGTTAAACCAACTTCCGAAACTTATTGGGATGATATAGCTTATTTATTCAGATGATTTTAATGTAAAAGGGTTCGACCTGTGAGGTTCCTGGAGCATGGACTGTGTATGACCAGAGAATATTTTTTGTAATATTTAGATGATCAATCAGCAATGAGCATGTTTTTCTTTTACAGGATTCATGTGTGGTGAGATTGGTGGTGTTTTTCTCTGTTTAATGTTTTTCTTGTGATCATTATGCTTGTTCCCAGTTCTTATTATCAGAAGGAAAGTAATAGAAGCAAAATTTATCAGCAGATACTCTACCTCTGAGCTTTTGATGATCTTTATGTTTTCTGCTAAAGCTTAGTTCAGGAATTCTTAGCTGCTCCTGTGCCTGGCCTTTATCTCCCCTATTTCTTCCTCAAATCAATACCATTAAAACTCAATTCGATCCAATATTGCTGCTACCTTGCCCTGTGAAAGAACTTTGTCCAAATCTGAGAGTGAATCACCTTGTTTAAAGCGCAGACCCCATTTGCCCAATGGCCCTCCTTGTTGTTCCAAAACAACCATTTAAAACCCCAACCCATGTTCTTCATAACTAGCCTAATACCTCTTCAAACAAAGCTATATCAGACAGAGAGATCCCTCTCTGAGTCTTGGAGGGATAGATCCAAGACTCGAAGTGGTTTTGATGTTGCCTTTGTGACTGCCTCACAGCCTTAGGCAAATTACAGAGTGCTAACAAGTTGCACTCCTCCTGTTTGGTAGTTGCGGCTATGTATCGTTTCTCTTGTCATGGCTATTATTGTTTCCTTGATATTTCTTGCCATCCATCTTTGGTTCCTGAAGATGCACTGATTCTGTTCCTTCCATATTGCCCAAATGACCATACCGGGAATGAGGGTCCAACAGAGATTCACCTCTTCATTTTCGTTGTAGTTTTCCTTTCATGTGTTTATAGTTGCGGAAATATTACCTCTGATCCTATTAGACTGTCAGAAGATGCCTGTCGCCCAGTCCCAAACTTCTGTTGTGTAGGGACATTCATCCAGGAGATGGTTTGTTGTTTCCTCTTTTTCTTCACATAGGTGACATCTTGAAGGGCCTATGAAACCACTCTTATTTAGGTTTTCCCAAGTTAGGATTCGATTGTGTAGTATTAGCCACTGGAAGATTTTTATTTTTGGCCAATGGGGGTTGTTCCAGAGCTTGTCCCATTGATGTGTCGATTCTTCTTGGTCCTGGTTCGCTATGTAGTGGCGTACTTCTTTAATATTGAATTCCCCATTGTCTTTGTGCCCCCATCTCAGCTGGTCATTTCCGTCCATGACTGCAATTTTTCGTCTCCCCAATTCCTCCTCCGCCTCTTTTACTGTTGTTGCAGTCTAGTCTCTAGTCTGTGGGGTGAGAGTGTTCCAGATTCTCCATTTGTTGTGATCCGTTTCTTGTTTCCAATAATGGTAGACTCGAGTTTTTCCTTGCGCCATCGTCTCATGTTGGAGTGCCTCCCGACCCAGTTTTTCCATTTTGGGTTCCTGTTGCTAGGCATCCTCCCAAAATCGGGCAATTCTGCCATTCCTTATTTCCCAAAAGCTGTGTGTCTGGATCCAGGTCCTATTGCGCCAGGCTAAGTTCCAGATGGTGGAACCTTCCCTGGTGCCTCTGAAGCGAATTTTGTCCTAGTCACAAATGTCCAGGGCATACTTTTCCTTCCACAGGTTGACCCATGGTGTGGTCATTTCTTTGACCCATCGCCACCAGAGTTTCACCCCATAGGCGTCATTGGTCACTTGTGGGTCGTGTAGTCCCAGGCCTCCTTTGATTTTTGGTTTACAAACCTTCTCCCAAGCCACCAGTGCCCATTTTTTCCTTGTTTCCGCTCCTCGCCATAGGAATTCCCTTTGTATGGTTCTTATTTTTTGTAGAATCCCCTTGGGGGATGGGAAAACTGACATCATAAAGGTTGGGATAGCTTGCAAAACCGACTTGGTTAGGATAAGTCTTCTGTCTAGGTTGAGGGATCTGTACGTCCAATTTTTTACCCAGTTTTGTAGCTTGTTGACTATTCCTTCCCAAGTTGACAACTTGTAGGCTTTGTCTGTCAGGGGGATGCCCAAGTACTTGGTTGGGAGGGCTTTGCATTCAAAGCCCAAGATGTTGGCTAAATTCCTTTGGATAGCAGGGTTGGTATTAAAGAAGAAGATCATAGATTTGGACTAGTTTACCTCTACCCCCGAGGCTTCCCCAAACTCGTCTAAGATTCGTTTGTAGGCTTTCGCTTCCTTGACCGTGGGCATGCCATGAAGTAAGGTATCATCCACGAATTGTTGATGTGTGGAAGTTGGGAAATTCTTGTAGGGTTTGATACCTTTTATTTCCCCTGTTGTGATTGCGCTTTTTATGCTTCGACTGAGTCCTTCCATCATTAAGATGAATAGGAAGGGAGACATCGGGTCTCCTTGTCTGATGCCTCTCATGGGCCAGTAAGGTTTGGCGGGGGCTCCATTTACTAGTAGTGAGAAGCTTGTTGTGGATACTAGGTTGACTATCCATCTGATCCAGTGCTGGGTGAAGTCAAAGGCTTCCAGGGTCCTGACCATATAGTGCCAACTGATTTTGTCATAATCTTTTACTAGGTCCAGTTGTATTATCATTCCCCCTCTTTTCTAAAGCTTCAGGGCACGGATAAGTTCGTGGGCATGGATAATATTGTCCATTATTTGCCTTGCTTCCACGAAACTTGCCTGCTCTTATGATACCAATGTGGGTAGGAGTGGTTTCAATCTATTTGCTATGACCTTGGAAATTATCTTATACACCACATTGCACAGCGCTATAGGTCTGTAACGATTGGGGGTTTTGGCTTCATTTTCTTTGGGGATGAGTGTAATCATTGTAGCATTTAGTGCTTTCAAAATGGAGGCTGCCTTCTAGAGTCTTCCACTACCCTATAAATGTCATGTTTGACAACTTCCCAGCAAGCTTTGAAGAACTCCACTGTGAAACCATCTGGGCATGGGGCTTTTCCATTGGGCATTTCCTGGAGTGCTTGATCTATTTCCTCCTTCGCAATGGGCTTGTTCAGATCGTTCTTTTATTCGTCTGTTACCATGTGAGCGATATGTTGGATTACCTTTTGTATGGCCTCTGTTCTATCTTGGTTAGGTTCCTGGGCTATCCCGTGGAAGTGGTTTACCAGAGTTGTTTCAATGTCCTTATGGGACTCTCTTTCTATGCCATCCTCGTCCCTAATCTTCAGGATTTTGTTGTGGGCTCTTCTGGCCATGGTTGTTCTATGAAAAAACTTGGTGTTCCTTTCTCCTTCCTGTATCCATCTGATCCGAGACTTTTGTCGCCAGAGAGTTTCTTCTTGCTGGCACCACTCATCCCATTCCTAGGTCATCTGGATCTCCTCCTTTTTCTGCTCATCATTGTAGCCCTCCGAAATGCAGGTTTCCTCGAGCTTTTTCATTTTTTCTTCAATGTTGTTCTTCTCTTGGTTTATATTCCCAAAAGTGTCCTTGTTCCACTCCTTGAGCCTATATTTGATTTGTTTTAGTTTTTTGTAGAGTTTGAACATCCTTGTCCCTCGCTCTAGTTTCTCCTCACGCCACCACTGTTTGATTCTTTCCTTGAAAGTTAGGTGTTCCATCCAGAATTTCTCAAATCTGAAAGGTCTGTTCTTTGGTGTGGTTTGGAAGCCTGCTTCCAGTTGCACTGGCCAGTGATCAGATCCCCCCCATGGAAGGATTTTGCAGTCTAAGGTTAGCCCTTGTATAATGATTGAATCTGAAACTAGGAATTTGTCGAGTCTTGTTGCTACCTGGTGCTGGCTCATTCACTTGTTGTTCCAGGTGAACTGGCCATTATTGGTTTTTAGATATACCATCTCCGTTGTGTCTATGAATTTTGAGAAATCCTCCGCATCTCTATCCAATCTTCTTGTACCTCCTTTTTTCTCCGCAAGTGACGTGATGATGTTGAAATACCCGGATAGGATCCAATGGAGGTTTTTGGCTCGGTTTTTAAGATCATCTAGGTCTCTTAGCATTCCTCTCCTATCCTCTGACACCTGGGGTCCATACACATTAGTGCATAAAATCACCTCTGTGTTCCCAATGAGTTGCATGCGGATCATAAGGGTATGCCTTGTCGCTTCGGCTGTACTTGTGGGTTCCACAGGGTGAGGATACCTCCTGCCATTTGGTGGCCGCCAATATCCACCATCTTGTACTTGCACCATTATTGTTGATTGTTTGTTTCCATTCTGCTTGTATTACACTTGGTCTCTTGAATAAAGCAAAGATCCAGTTGTTCCTGTTTTAGTCTACTCCTAAGGATTAGTTGCTTTCTTGCGCTGTTTAGGCCTCTTATATTCCAAGTTATAACCTTCATTTAAAATTGTGGTGGGGAGTTGGGGAAGAGTTTTTTTATCTTACCCGAGTTTATCAGTAGCGCTCCAAGCTCCTACAGGGCTACACTATTAGATTTCCTGCCTTTTTTCCTCTGTGTCTACTTGGGTGAGAGTTGTGGTTGTACCTCACCAACTTTGACTCCTAGGTGTCCAATCTCTCCGTGTGTATGCTTTAGGCCTCTAGCTTTGGCTTCCTCCCTTAGGAGGAACAAGTATTGGATGCCGTCAAGTTGTTCTATTGGTACATTTTCTACTCCCTGTCTTTTCCATTGCTCCAGTATGTTCGTGAGATCTATCCCTTCCCTTTCCACCAGGTCTCTGAGTTCTGGGTCTTCTATGCCTACTTCGCTTGGTGTCATTTCCACCTCTCCCTCTGCATCTTGCATGGGGGTGTTGTCGTCTCTGATTTATTCTTCCATCGGAGTTGTGCAGCTTCCTTTTTCCTTCTGGTTATTTGGTCGGTCGGTGGGCTCATTTGGTGTTTGTTCTCTGACTTCCTGAACTTTTTTCGTATCCTTCTTGGCTTCTGCCCCTTGATTGGTTTTATCCCTTCCTTCCTGGGTAATCTGGACCTCTGGGTTATTTCCTTCTTGGGCTTTGCTTTGCTTTTTGTTGGCTCTACTTCTGGGGTTTGGTTTAGCAAACCCATCCTCATTCTCCTGTGGTTTGGGGTTTTTCGTTTCCTGTTTTTTATTAAGTGGGCATTCCTTGATCAAGTGACCATGTTCATGGCACCTTCTACATCGGAAGGGGATCTGTTCATAATCGATGTTTTGGATCCATTCCTCATCCCTGAATTTAAGGCTTATGGCTTCTGGGAGTGCTCCCGACACATCCATCTCTATACATATTCTTGCGTAAGATGTGTATCTCCCCTTCAGGGTGGCTTCTACGGTCTTTATATATTTCCCCAGTTTATTGCCTATTGCTTCAAAAGTAGAGGGTATCCAGTAGTCTAAGGGTAGGGAATAAAGTCTGAACCAGACCGATACCTTTTTGAAGGTCTCTTTTTCTGGGGAGAAATTCTCCTTCCATGGCTTCATGTACAGTCTTGTTGATGCATGGAAGTATGGCCCTCCTTCAAATACTCTATCTCTATCCTCTAGGTTTATGAAGACTGTTGTGAAGAAACCTTTCGAGCCCAGATGGAGCTCCACTTCCCCATTTGGCTTCTAGTGATATTTGATCCAGTTGCGCATGGCTCTTTCGGTGGGCCACAATCCCATAAATTTGCAAATTAGCGCATGGGCCTTCATCTGATCCCAGTAGAGTTGCGTCTGTGGATCCTCCAATATCACCTTGGGTATTAGTGTTGATTTGGGTTTGCACGGGTTGCGCCCTTTTTCCCAGGTAGTCTTCACTGTGTCTTGCGTCTCGTTCTGAGTTTCTCTGGCTTCCTCTTCCATGCATTCACTTTTCCCCTTGTTCCTTTCCTGACCTATTCCAGGGTTAGATCTCGAGGTGCATGTCACTGGTGCCTTGAAAAATACGCCCCTTGTCCCTTTCCCTCTATATACCACTACCTATTTGTATGAGGGGTTACCCTTACCCTCCCCTCTGGTGCTCATATTGCCCTCTGCTACGGCCACGACTTTCAAAAACCCTAGCTTGCGGTTGCTCCGAGAAATTCGATGCTTCCTTCAAAAACCTATCCATTGGAAAGGTTTCTGTTGGAATATCATTAAAATGCATGTTTATATTATCCCAAATTAGACTCTGAAAGTGAGCAGATGAACAAAATTTCCTTTGCTCTGATTTATGCAAGGATAACATCTCAATAACACAATTTGTATGATTGAGCGAAAGGAGAGGAAAAATTGTTTTCTGAGAAAAAAAATCGGTTAGTGTAGCAGAGAAGGTGATAAATTAACTTCAAAATGTAGATCACAATAAAAGAGACACCTTCTAGATTGTATAAACAAAAGGAACAATTCCTTATGCTAGTACCTTTCCAATAACATATTTATATAGTACCTTGCAAAAATATTTAGAAAAGGGGGAACCCACTCAAAATATCTCATTAAAGAGATGTTTAAGTGGGTTGTTGTGGGGGAGTCACAACAGTTGGGTACAATAACATGGTCCTCACTTGATCATTGACTAGTTATGTATAGTCACTTTTTCCACTAGCCCCTTTCAGAGACACCATCAATTGTGACAAGTCTCCACTAGATTATTCAGAACTCACACTTGACCTCTCCTACCAACAACAATGTAAGGATATATATGATATTCATTGTAATAACTACATTAAATGGAATATATAAACTCACCACTATTAACATTTTTCCCCCTGTAACTCCTCACCTTGGTGTCATCTAATAGCTCAGACTCCATAAATGTCTCTCTCTACATATTTACCCAAACCCCACCCCCATGAACTTAGGTCCACTAAAAACTATTTCTATTAATCCTCATCACACTTAATCCTCCATCCATCTTGCTATGCTACCTCGACACCTATCACTGCGTTCTCAAACCTTCCTATATTCTACAACAACCTTGTATATCTCATCGTCCCATGCCCCACAACCTTCTCTACAAGCCCTTTTATGCATTCACCTCTAGCCTCTTCATTCACTTACAACATTGTTGTCAATTGGTACCACATGACTCAACACAACCCCCTCTATAGTACATCTATAGCATGATCCAAAATCACAACAAGACTCTTCACACTCTCTTTAGGCAAATTGTCCTGATTTTCCCAACCATGGGGCTCTCATTCTCCACACCATCTCTATACTCTTTCTATAAATCCACACAACAAAGGTTCCATATCTTAGGAGTAGAGTTAGATTCTCCCTACCACATCAAAACCATCCTTTTGGCACAATAACTAGACATATTTCCAAGAAAGTACCTCACACTCCTCTCTTGTTCTTGGAACATGCATCACCAACATGTTTTGAGGTTCATGGGGATGTCCAATCATATGATGAAGCGAGGGTGATCCTGTACAACATAGTGACCTTCACTCAACAACATAGTCTCCATCACACTAGAGATATATGGTCTTCATAGCAACGCCATCCATAGGACCAACACACTCTTTAAAATCCACCCTCACTCATATAATGACTTTGTGCAATTATCTATGACGTCCTAAGTCACGCTTTTAATTTGCATACTCATATTTAATTTTGGAGTCTGTTACCCTTTAACACAATCAAATATGATTAATATTATTTATTTCACTCTTTGATATTTGGTCCAAGTGATCATTCTCCTTATAAACAAAAACTCAAATGAGGCACAACATATATTAACTCTCATTCTCCACAACCCTCTCTACCTCCATAAAAAAATTCTCTATCAAAGTGTTGTGTAAAAAGAAGAATAGAATTGTCAATCGTTGGTATGATAACAAGTGTAAACTTGCTAGAACAACCATTAGGGATGCCACTAATGATTCCTTAAAATATGATAAGACTAATATATACAAAGCTTTAATTAAAAGGGAAAAAGGCACTACATAAATAGAAAGCAAGAGAATTTTTTGCACCTTTCTAAGCTAGATCCAAATAAATTTTGGAGGTAAATTTTGACTGGTAAAACTAAATAACATTCTATGATTCCCTTAACAGATTGGAATTCCTACCTTTAAAATATTTACCAATCTTGTAATGTCTTGGACAAAATTCCATATGTTTCTACAAAATATGATGTTTTTTCTATAGAAGACATACAGTTTGGGGTTAAGTGACTTGCAAATGGGAAAGCTAAGGACATCGAGGGTTATCAAGCTGAAATGTTAATAAAAAAAGGGGGCTTATTCTGATCCCACACATACACAAGCTGTTCAATTTAGCAGTCAAGCAAGGCTTCCCTAACCCTTGGACTCAAAGCCTCATTGTACCTATTTTTAAAAGTGGGGAGAAAAGAAATTCCTCAATCATAGGACTATTATGATTAGCCCAATTTTAGCCAAGCTATATGGAAGTATTTTGGAAAATAAGGTGAGCATATGGCTAGAAAGCTACAGAAAAATAGCTAAAGGTTAGGTTAGTTTTAGAGGCTATCATTCAAGGTTAGTGCATGGTTTAATCCACTTACAGATTTATTATATAGAGATTTGAGGAGGATGGGCTTATAGATGTGGCTCTAGTCAAGATCTGTCAAACTTGGAGAAATAAGCAAGTCGACAAGGAAAGAATAGCCAAGAGGCTAGATAGATTCCTTATTTCTGAATCTTTCTCAAATGACCAAGTTCAAATCAAATAGTGGTTTGAGTCATGTGCAAACTCAAATCACTGCCCTGTTCTTTTGGAATTAGCTTTGGGTCGTCCAAAGCCATCAAACCCCTTTAAATTCAATCTAGAATAGTCGAAAGAGGATGAATTTGTCTCTTTGGTAATGGATACATGGGTTCCCTTTGATGAATCTAAGAACTCCTCTATAGCTCTACAATTTACAACAAATTTAAAATAGGTTAAGAAGATGAATTCGGGTTGGGCCTTTGAGAAGAGGAAAAAGAACGAAAAGTGTTTATCTAAGATAGAATTACAATTATAACAAATATCTTATAAGGACTTAGCAGGTTTTGTAGACAAGGAGGATAAGTAGTTGGTTGATCAGTTAGAACACAAGAAGAGGTCTTTATTGGAAGCTAAAGAAGATGAACAAAGGCTTAGAAGTAGAGTTATTTGGTTATCCTATGGAGATGATAATGCTACAATTTTTCATCGTTATGCCAATCATAGGAATAATGTCAATACGATTTGGAGGATGCAGAACTAGGAGGCGAAGGAGGTAAATAAATTTAAAGATTTAAGCAAGGTAGGGTTGGAACACTTTGGTGAAGTATACAAAGAAGAAAACAAAGCTACTATAGTTGAAGTAGTTAAGATGACCACTTTCTTTCCTAGTTTTGTATATGGGGAGGAAAATGAGAGTCTCGCGGAGGAAGTTTCAAAAAATGAGTTGTAGGAGGTGCTTCATAGCTTTCAAAAAGACAAGAGTCCAAGACTGTATTGTTGGCCTATTGAATTCTTCCTAAGTTTTCATGTTGTGCTTGAAAATCATCTACTAAGAGCCATATAAGAATCCATATCATGAGGAGAGGTTTTTGTAGCTTTGAATTCTACATTCATTGCTTTGATTCCTAAATTTGATAATCCTAGATCATTTGAAGAGTTTAGGTTGATCTCTCTCTTTAATTATGTTTATAAAGTTATAGCAAAGATCATTGTGAGAAGGGTGAAGGCTCTTTTGTCTAATTGTATCTTTTAGGAACAATTCAACTTCTTGGCAACGAGACAAATTCATGAGGCCATAGGAGTGGCTTAGGAGTTTTTTCATTCTATAAAAATAAGAAGAATGTTGATTATCATAGTTAATATTGACCTATCAAATGCCTACGATTGGGCCAGTTGAATGTATCTTCCATTGATGATGATTCACTTAAGTTTTAGTTTGCGCTTCACCAATTGGGTTATGAGTTGTATTACTTCGATTTCCTTTCCTATATTGATTAATGGAACTACTACAAGTTTTTTTAGGCCAAGTAGAGGACTCAGACATGGGTGTCTTTTGTCACCCCTTCTCTTTCTTATTGTAGCTAAAGGGCTAAGTTGAGAAACGATGAAGGAAAAAGCTTCATGTAATTTCTAAGGCATTAGGATGGGCAATTCTCTAATTCTATTTATTTACTATTTGTAGATAACATTCAATTATTCTACAATGGATCTAGGTGTGATTCCCACAAGCTAAAATAAATAGTAGACCTATGGTCTTTGGCAACTGGAATGAGGATAAATACAAAAAAGTCGATTGTATCATATCTAGGGATCAATGAGGAGGAGATGAGGTATTTCATGTAGATGTTCTATATCCAATAGGTGGAGCTGCAAAATAAGCTAAAGTATTTGGGTTTTATGATAAAACTAAATGATATGGTAGGAAAATTTGGGATTGGTTAATAACAAAGCTAGAAAAAAGACTATCGATTTGGTGCTATAGGTGGATCTCTTGGGGTGGTCTTCTTAGATTAGTAAAATTTGTATTGGAAGCCATTTCATTGCACTGAATGTCTTTAGCCTTCATCCCAAAATGTGTGCTTCATAAATCAAGGCAAATCAACTTTAGATATTTGTGGTTTGGAAAAAGGGACAAAAAGGGCATTCCTCTTGTGAGATGGGAGAGGCTTGTGGCTCCAAAATAAGCAAGGGGGTGAGGGTTAAAGAATCCCCATCATTTTGCAAAAGTCTTGGTAGCTAAGAATGTTTAGCAATTGTTAAGTGGCAAAGGCCTTTGGTGTCAAGTTATTCATCATAGATACATTAGGTAGGTGTTATTGACGGAGATTAGAAATCCATGGAAAAATCTAAAAAATGGCTTGATTATTTGGAAAGCAAATGTAATAGCCTTTCCTATCATTGGAAGTTAGCTAGTTTGGAAAGTGAGTGATGGTCAACATGTTAGGGTTGGAGAAGATCCTTGGGTGGCACGTGGAGAAGAGTATAGACTCTCGACTATGATAATTGAACAACTAAGAGAAAGGGGTATTTTCTGTTTAGCACAGGATACATATCCAATTCAATCTTCAATTTGGAATCGAGAATGGCAATCAACAACCAAATTATAATTGGTTGAAAATGAGGCAATTGAATGGGGAAACTATACTAGAAGGTTTAAATTTAGTTGTGTGAGAATTAAGGGTTGCCTTGATGAATTAATTTGGTCAAAAAATCCAGGTGGAGGTAAGTATACTCCCAAATGAGGCTATAAATCCATGTGTATACTTCCTAAGGATATAAGACAAGATTGATGGTGGAAATTTAAATGTCCACTCAAAGGAACAATCTTCATGTGGTTGGTTCTCAATGACAATATTTTGACATGGGATAACCTTCATAAAAGAGGAAGAGGTGGACCAAGTAGATGCCCATTATGCAGGTATGGGGAAGAATATGCAAATCATTTATTTATTAACTATTCTATTTGGCAACAATTTTGTTTGGAATGGCATATTGGTTGAAGGAGCTCTAACTGGATGGTTAAGATATAAGGCCATTAAGGAGGTACAAGCCTTACCATTTATAGTTTTATGTTGGGTTTAGTTGGTTTAGAATGTTGTTTTATTTGATGAAAGGAACATATTACCCTTCCAAACCACCTCATAAAGCATAAATATATTGAAACATGTCCCACAAGTACAACCTAAAAAGCACAAAAGAATATTTTAGAGGAATTCATTGATAAGACCACAACATTTAATGGGGTGACACAAGAAGATCCCTAAGTGAGTGGAGCTGGAGGATCTATGTTTTTATTCGATGATCATGTGATAAAATAATTTTTTTCACCAGGAAATTAGGCACGGGAAACTCACCAATACTTCCCCACGTTTGTGGATGGTAAGGGTGCTAAAATGCAATCCCAGGGACACAAGGCTTGAACTCGTGACCTCCCCCCATACTGAGAGAGTATGCACACAACTTACCAATTGTGATATCCCATGGGGCTGATCATGTGATAAAATTCAAGGCAGGTCTTATGCATGGAACAAATAACTTTATAGAATTGGTGGCCCTAGAGTTGGCACCGATTTTAGCAATAGAAAAAGGGATTAATTGACTACATGTTTTCAATGATTCCTTATTGGTTATGAAATGGGTCAATAACATATGCTCCTAGCCACTAGAACATTTCAGAGATGATTTTTGGGTGCACTTATGATAATGCTCCTTGGTTATAAACTCTTTAGTTTTTCATGTTTGTTCATGTTAACTTTTATTTTTTAATATTTGGAAGATTGCTCTAAATACCATTTAGAGACAAGTGGAGGGGGTTTTGGATGGCCAAAAGGATTTTTTGGTTTTATGTGTTTTTTACGGCGTTAGTATTTTTTACTACTATCAACTCTATGTTATGTCGATGTATTTTTTGGAAAGTGTTTTTTTAGGGATGCTTATTTTGATGAGATAATGAAAAGCCTACTTTAGGTCGATGGACTAGATATTCATAGGTTAAAATTTTTTCCTAAAATGTTGAGTACGACATTTGCAGATTGTATTATCAATTAATCAATGAAATTATTATATATTTTTCACAGAAAAAAAAAAAAGAAAGTGAAAAGTTGCCATTAACATTCAATATATTAATGTGCAATAAAAACAACTTCAATGGTAGAATCCCTAAAAATCAAAACACGGAATTATTAAAACACATAATTGTTTGTACTTGCTCTAGAAAGCTTTCTTATCCACTTCTCTAAATATCTCTTGCCCAAAGACTTGCTTCCAACATGCATTACAAGACAATGGGTTGCTTCTTCTTTCAAGGATAACCCAAAACCATATTTCAAATAAATAACCTTGGAAAAGTAACTTGGGAAGTCATTTGAAGAGATATGGATAGAAGGAAATGCCTTAGTGAACAAGTATGCAAAATTCAAGCTAATCACCCATATAATTTATTAATAAGAAACCATAATAATATTTAAAGTGGTTTCTAGTTCTAAAACAAAAATATGATATGACATCTTTCATTGTAGTAAGTCCAAACAACTCATCTTGCTCATTGACTAGATAAATTCTATGAATGCATTTTTCTGCTAGAACTTATATCAAGTTGGCAAGAGATATTGTTTCATATCTGCATGTAACAAGAGGATAATGATAATGGACCTAGTTGTTGAAAAAATGGTTCTGAGGACATCTAGAGCAATTAATTGCTTGAACATAGAAAAAATTTCCTAGCTTAAAAACAAGAATTGAATGTGCCTCATGCTTATATTTCCAACGACCTTATTTCTTTGACCTTCTACAACTAGAAGATCCCCTATCTATTTTCACGCATGAGTTTAAATGCTTCTAAGACCCCGATCTATAAAATGTCGTGGATATTCAATTGGAATAGTTTGGCACAATACATCTTACAATATTATGAAATCTTTTGTCATGCAATTTATTACCTTAGATCTCAAATTTAATATTACTAGTGTAGCACTCAAAATTATGGAAATAACTAAAATTGAAATGAAAGAAACAAAAAAATGAACACAATATGTGACCTGGGAAACCCAATGCTGGAGAAAATCCAACTAGAAGGTGAGGCCTATGCTCTGCTCTTATTTCTTAGTTATGAAATGCAAGTAGAAAGAAAGTGGGCACTCACTGTTGAGTTTCCATGGACATTGTGGCCTGTATGGTTGCTACATAATCTTCTACCTCCTTTGTTATACTTAAATATCCCACTCCTAGATGCTCCACTCAGTTATGGAATAAAAACAATACCAAAATAATGGAATCCCTTCCTTTCCTAGTAGCCCAATGTTTAACATAGCCTGATAGATGCCTAGGGTTAGGGTTAGGGTTTTTGCATGCCTCAACCCTCAATTAGTGTTAGGGTTTTGGACCCTTTAAAATAATATTGAAAGTCCACATGTGACTAGCCCCACATGTGTGAGTACTGGGGTTGACATGGCATCCACTTAGTACGATGGTGGTCAACAGAGTATGTCAACTCCTAGGAGGCATAACTTCCACATATAAACTTTGATTGAGGTGATTTTCACACCATTGGAAATATTTTAGTGTGTACAATAACATCAAGGGGTTGGGAGCTATGCCCATAATTTTTTGACCCCAAAAAGTGCCATTTGATGCCTAAAATTGGCTTTGGAATTTTAATGACCCCAAATCACCAAATTGGGACCTGCCCCTAAAATGGTCCTTGCAAGCCAATTCCTCCAATTTGTCCACCCAAAAAAGTACCAGTATAGATGGAAAATTATATAATAATCCATTTCAGATCGGATCCATTCATTACCATCAATGCTAATGACCTCGTATGGAGACATGAAAGGAAGCCCCATATTGGATATAGATTTTACAGTAATGACTTCAAACCAATCTTCACTATTACATTGTAGCAACCCTCTTATCATTGTTGGCTGGGTAATCACATTTTCCACATATGGATTATCCATTTCAATAACTAACACATCTCTTAAATGATATTTTGAGAGAAATAACAACATAATCAACACATAATCATTTTGTTGCACATAGAGGAATGGTGTCCATCTCAAGGATTTAACCTTTGTTCCAACTTTATAGATTTGAATGACTCTTCCTTAAAAGATGGCCTTGTAAAAGTCCCCACTTAGATAATCCGCAGTGGTGAGAGCATCCTTCCTTACACGTTTGTCAATAGCCACTCCACCTACAACGATTCCACCAACATGGAAAGTATGGGCGTTTGTACCATATACAACCTCATTTGGTTTGCAATTACCTTCTTAGGTAACAACAATATAACAAACTCTTTTATAAATTAAATTTTCCCTAAAATCATTGTGATTTGTGATGTAAAAAAAAACTTGATGTTTTGGTCATGTACAAAGTCCTTTAAAATATCCATCTTCCAATTTGTATGCTCATTGTTGTTAAAAATATAATGGTATGGTATTATCACAATATTTTCTTGATCCCAAACCTTAGCTTGGGAGATAAACTCTTTCTTTGAAATGCTTGATGGTTCCAGGGCCACATATATCATGGTTCATTAAATTATTTGACTTTCACCCACACATTTTCCCTAGGGGTCACTTGTGACATCTCTACAACCCTAGCTAAGATCTTTTCTATCATGGTCATGGCATGTTTCACATAGCCCGTCGAAGTAGGATAACACTATTTTGATTGGGGTGAAGCCATTACTGTTGTTACAAACTTCATTGTCGTCTTCTAATTGTTCTTCAATGGCGTTGTGGCCTTATATTTTTAAGGGGTTAGAGCAATAACCAAAGTGTATTGGATTCCATTCTTATATTTGAGGAGGTGGGAGGTTGAAGGGGCAATTGCTAGTGTAGGAGAAGCCATTAATGAAAGAATAATATGATACTGTGATTGCTATTTTCCCCTGCACAATTGATAATGGATGTGCTTGGGCCTCATATGAAGACATAAGACATGACATTGGTTGACCCTAACATGTGCCTTGATTTGAACCCATGGTCCGTGTGTTCATGTTTTAAAACCACCATTGTACGAGATAAAACCATTTTAGAAAGCTAAATGCTAGTTTTTAAATCTAACCATAGAGCTCCAAATAGACTTGAATGTTGCCACATGTTAAGTTGTAAATCATCACAGAGGCATATGAATGAGTTAAATTTATACGTGCCAGGGCTCCACAATCCTTGTGAGTCGTTGATCTTGTCATTGAATGAGACTAATGGACATAATCTTACCCTGGTCTCTCCTCGATGACTTCATTTTTTTTTCTTGATCCATGTTGTCTTTAACATAATCTTGGAATTTCCTTGAACTACTTTTGTTTGAATATCCATGACTATACCAATTATAACATTCTCTTAATTTACAATCATCATCTTGAACAATCTTTGACCCACCAAACAACATGTCCATTTTTATTATCCAGAACCTTGGAGGTGGATTGTGCAGTCAATGCAACAACTCCAAGGAAAACCAATATGTCTACACAAAGAGAGATTGTTGTGGGCCACAATAGTGAACCCCTATATAATGCATCTATGTGTAAATTATCATGAAATAAAAGATTTATATCCATGCTTTGGATTTTGAGGTTCCCATGAATTGAACTTGACATGTCCATGATCCTTGTTGCTATATCTTATGACATAGTTATCATGTTTGTGGCCTTTGTACATCGATGATAACTTTGCATGAGCCTTGTGTTGATGCATCGTTTAACTATGGGAAGATAGTCACCATCATAAAATCATGTAGAAACATGGAGCTTAGGGATCACCGACCCAAAATTCAAATAGGGACATTTTGAGCCACAACACAACCCAAACCAAATATATGTTATTTGAAATGGGCCATTTTCTTGATTCTTGGGTTCTTCAATATATCAATATCAAATCTAGGTAATGAATGCCTTATGCTTGGTTTGAGGGGGAGGCTTGATTCGAGTCCCCTATTAATTGTTGTTTGCATCCATCTCTTTAGATCTCCAAACCCCACCAGTGACTTGCAAGTTCCTTGCTATTTATTTAGCTCATGACCTTTTATGGGATAAACACATCAACAGATTCCCATTGATGCATGTTTTGTTCTTCTTATGAAGATCGCTCTTGATCCTTTCAATCGATAATCATGAAATCACATGCGACGACTTTCACAAGATAAGATAATCGCTATTCAAATAGAGCCACAACATTTCAACTAATCAATTTGCTTCTTCTTATGTGGGTTGCTTGTCCAAGCAAAGCTCATTCTCCATCTATATAACAAAATAATCTCGTTCACTTCTCTTATGTTGAGCCACACAATTGAATCATGTACACACACAATTTTTCTTTCACCCCGCTTGAAACTTTCAAGACATGAATATCATGCATGCCACATATAATTGTTGCACCTTGGGAAACCAAACCGTCAACAAATATCAAATACAACATACAAAACTCCCTGTTTCTTGTTGTACATTCATTGTGTTAAATGTAGACATGGTTCAAACAATGACCTACAAAGGCCCTTGGTAGATATTCTGGTTGGTTTTAGCAGATTTAAATGATAGGTCGACTTGTCCTTCCCACACATTACATGTCCATGTCTAGTGAGTGGGTCTTTAGGTTTGTAGAATGTAGAAAAGTGTTATTCTCTTTATTTTTTTTATTTAATCACATGGTGATTTAGATTCTTACCAATCAATCTCATGTCATATTCTTAACCATTACGATTTTGTTAGTCCCACCTCCTTCTCAACTTGTGATATTCACATTTACATCTTGTTTACACGATCTAAACTCAACAATATGAAGGACAATATTTTTACTTCCAATTACCCTACTAGCTCAATGATGAACTCCGACATCAATGAAAACTTCATACTTAATTCAAAGTTCTTCTTACTTCATCCTATGTGTCCATCTCATTATTCACTTCAACATTCCCATTCACAAATTTGAGGGTATGCTAAGCTAACTTGAATTCCCCCTTGAGTGAAATGTTGTGAAGGTAGTGGGGGGGTTTTGGAATAGAGGGAGTAGGAGGAAATAGGGAGGGTTAGGCATCCACGTCGCGTGGGTGGAAGGATCGGCGGATTGAAATGTGGACCGTCGATTAAGGGTAAAGAAAGGACGGTGGAGATGAGATGTGTAATTTGAATGAGAGAAATCAAATCTTTGAAGGTGTTTAAAAGGGCCGGCGGGGCCTGCTACTGGCATTCATTCATCGTTGATTAGGGTTTATTGAATTAGCAGTTGCAGATCACAGCGTAGTAGTGCCCAGAAAAGGAAAGTCTCAAGGAGATAGAAGCGAAGAGATGGCCCGAACAAAGCAGACTGCCCGTAAATCAACTGGGGGAAAGGCCCCAAGGAAGCAGCTGGCGACCAAAGCAGCCAGGAAGTCTGCACCGGCGACGGGTGGCGTGAAGAAGCCACACAGGTTCAGGCCCGGTACTGTTGCTCTCCGTGAAATCCGAAAATACCAGAAGAGTACCGAGCTTTTGATAAGAAAGCTGCCCTTCCAGAGGCTTGTAAGGGAGATTGCCCAGGATTTCAAGACGGACTTGAGATTTCAGTCCTCAGCGGTGGCGGCACTGCAAGAAGCGGCGGAGGCATACCTGGTTGGCCTCTTCGAAGACACAAATCTGTGCGCCATCCATGCCAAGAGGGTCACCATTATGCCCAAGGATATCCAGCTTGCTCGCCGCATCCGTGGAGAAAGGGCATAAATTTATAATTATACAATGCCAGTGCATTAGCCTATCAATATCAATGGTGTGTTTTCACACCACCATACTGTCTTCTTTAAATTTGTTCTCCCATTACTCCATTTGTTATTTGTGTTGATGATTTACAGGGCAAAAACCCTAAAATCTTATCTTAATTGTACGAAGTTTCTCATTTTATGCTTCAGTACCAGCTGCAGAAGAATGTATGTACGCACAGATGGGGTGTTCACAACCAGCGGACGGGATAAGATGATGTTCTGTTCGTCGGGTACAACACGGTGAAGATACAGAGGCGCTAAAATTAAAACTAATTCAACCTGCGTGTATAATAGCCAGGTTTCGATCCTGGGACCTGTGGATTATGGCGCTTCCACTGCGCCACTCTAATATGCTGCGCTGTAGAAAAGTTTGTTTATTTCTAGGTCTTCTTATACTGATTTATGTCTCTCCAGGTCATTGTATTTAAATAATGCTGAGATTATTGCATATATGTACTGACACCAAAGTATGCAAAGATTTGTTTTAGCTTTAAAAGTTGGGGATCTTTTTTAAATCATATTGTCTGACATATTTTGTAAATATGTTGATTTGAATTACTTTTCTTCGAAAAAAAAATCACCTGGATCATCAAAGTACTCCTAAATCACAATCACAATGTTGTAGATGCTTCTAGTGGGCCTTAGTGTACTAATTGTAATTCTTTGATTGTTTGATTTTCACTGATTGGCTTGCTTTTAGTGGGACTGAGTGTATTAATTGTAATTATATTGTAAGGTGTATAAGGTGTATACTTATTGGAGATGGGTATAATTAATCAGTTTTTAATCTAAAATTCTAATTTGATGGTTAATGATTAAAGATGTTGGTATATTTTTAGCTGTCTTTCCAAATCAATGAATGAGACTTATTTTTCATAACTTCCTTGTATTTTTGAATGAGACTTATTTTTCATAACTTCCTTGTATTTTTGAATGGTTAAACTTGTTTACTTAATTTTTGGATTTCCTTAGCTCTATGTATGTTTCAATGTTTCAGTGTTCACCAGCTAGTTCACTGAATGTTGTAATTCACTGATTGTTTAGTTGTAGTTTAAATGGTATATGAATTGATTTCTTTTTAGGTGATATTAATTGTAATTCACTTAATGTTGTAATTCTCACTTCTTATTGAATGTTTAGTTGTTTAAATGTTCTATAAATTGATTTTTTCAGGTGATATTTTTTAGGGATATTTGTCTGAAATTTAATGAGAAATTGTTAAATCTGTAAATTTGAGTGATTATTTTTATAATTCAAGTATTTTGGGTTATTTTTCAGCATGTTAAGAAATAAATTTTAAACAACAAAAATAGTTATTTTGTACAAATTTATATTATTGGATTCTTGTTAAAAAAACCATATTGTAAAACAGTTACACAATGCTATTTTTTTTTTTTTTATTATTTAAAAAAGCAAATTTCATAAACTTGACTGTTATGAATGGATATTGAAAATAGTAATCTATGTTTTATTATAAATGGTTTTGGAAAACAAATTTCGTAATAGTAATTATTTAGAGTTACATATCATCAATGCTGTTAGAGATTTTTTTTTTTTTTTTTTTTTTT
>SNQJ01S0000871.1:169966-183321 GCA_010110895.2 Picea sitchensis
TCTGCCTTCATTCTCTTAATTTTCTAAGTTTTCTAGTTATTTAATTATTGTGTTTTTATAAATTTAAATGTACAATCTTTGCAAAACAAATTTCGGCCAAAGACGCTGGACACTTATAAGTTTAATGGAGATTTCACAAAAGTGTTATTGTGCAACACTTTGATATGAGGTTTGGTGAGTTCCCATGTGAAATTAGAGGGTTGCAATTTAATTAAGGTTTTAGACAATTGTTATTTCCCAAAACAAAACCAAAAATTGTTTAGAATGAACAATTTCGTGTAGGGAAAGAGTTTAACTTGTTTGCTTGTGATAATTATTTGAAATTTGAGATTTCAAACAATTGTTATTTGAAATTAAATCATTCAAAGGGGTTTATTATACAATTTGAATTCGAAGGAAAAGTGTTAAGGTAAAAAACTTTGAATTGATCCTCCCAACTTTACCCATGCATCTTTCTTCCTCAACTATTTTGGGTAATTCCTTTTTCATGATGTGCCAATACCTTTGATGGAATCTAGTAAGAAAACTACTTGGTTTGGTGTTTTACTTGGATGCATTGAGAATATGATCTCCTTTATTTCCTTGCCAAACTCAACTCTTTGAAAAGCCCTCATTTTTATCATTAATGATGACCTTTATCATTAATGATGACCTTTGGAATAGGGCATAAAAGTTCTTTTTGTTCCTTGTTTTTGTCATGAGAGTGTTGAAGAGTTTTAAAGAAAGTGAAGGTTTAAAAAATCAATGGTTTTACCTTCATCAAGAATAGATATTGGAAAATAAGAATAAAACGTATTTACTTTGATAAAGAATAGATATTGGGAAATAAGAATAAAACTTATGGTGACAAAATTGACTAAAAATTATATACAGCATCACACAAATATAGATGAAATATAAAAATAAACATTTTTACATATAAAAATAAACATTTTTACATTGCCTTTATTATGCACCATAAACATGATATATATATATTATTGTGGGATCATTGAAACACTTAGCTTCCAATGGAATATGAATCACCAAAGAAATCATTTTTTGTTGTTGTTGGTTGGATGACAATTGTACAATTTTTAACACTTTGCAACTAATATCCAAGTAGTGAGAGGCTCCTTAATAATTATCATCCTCGTAGCAAAAATAATCACCAACACTTCTAACCAATAATGGAATCTCTAAAACTACCAACATCATTAAATTGAATGCACTTTCTCCTCTAGTTAGAACCCCAACACGTGCTTTGCAATATAGGTTCACTATCTCTTCCATTGTTGGAAGGAAAGATTTATAGTTTGGCTATAATTGCAAAACTCACTTAAGTAATACGTTTAGTCACCCTAAAATGGTTCTTGGTATTTGGAGCAAAGCATAGTCACCTTTACAAATGCATCGCTAGTAACTCTTACTTTGGAAAAATCTATTGGTCATAAAATGCACTTCATCATCTCAAGATTCACTCTTCTTGAGAAAGTATGCTACTTGTACTCAACAATTCCATGCTTTGTGCCCCTTGCTTTCACATTAAAAACACCTTAACGTTCCTTTATTCACAAGTTTTATGTTTTTTAGTTTTTAATTGCTTTCAAATCAAGTTGGTGCATCGCTTATAGATTCTCCAACATTTTACATTCTTCTTTCCCTTTACATTGTCAACAATGTATTGCAGTGTCTTCCCAAGTGTAAACACCATGATATTGTAGCTTGAAGGCAATGTATTTTTAATAAATTTGCCATAGCATCAACATCCTCTACTTTTGCTCCTATTCTTGCAAGTTGATTGCTAAGGACTTAAATTATTTATGTAGTTAGTAACACTTTCACCTTCAAGCCATTTTTAATCCAAAAATTTGTTATTTCAACATTATTTTTACATTGTTATCATTGAACCAAATATAATTTCTAATGAGTGCCATACTTCTTTTGAATTCTTCTCCAAACTAAGTGGTGTATTTGCATGTCTAATACATATAATCCTATGAGTGCCTTTGCACTACTATCCCTATTCTCCCATTTTGTTGACAGGGTTGGATTTGTTGTGGGCTTAGAATCTTTACCATTTACTATATTCCATACTCCTTTCTCTATTAAATGCAATTTCATTTTCACCTATTAAGTGTGGAAGTTCACCTGTGAATTTATCCAATATTGGGACAAGAGTACTCATTGATTGACTTTGTTGTGATTCATATTGGTTGGGGATTACAAATCTTTCTCGCTTTGATACCATGTGCAAGAGTAAGAAAATGACAACTACACCATGAGAGAGAAATTACAGACACCAACCACATAGAGAGATAAGTAAATTAAC
Organism: Picea sitchensis; assembly: GCA_010110895.2. Taxonomy (NCBI): domain Eukaryota; kingdom Viridiplantae; phylum Streptophyta; class Pinopsida; order Pinales; family Pinaceae; genus Picea; species Picea sitchensis. Next base: position 172,278 of record SNQJ01S0000871.1, read on the forward strand.
AAAATAAACATCGATGCATTGTCTTTATTATACACCATAAACATGTAGACACAACTGTGGGATAGATGAAATGCTTAACTTCCCACAAAATATGAACAACCATATAAATAAAAACAAAAATTGTCTACAAGTTGGATTCTAGTTGTAAAATTTTAAAAGAGGTCACAAAAACAATTTTGTATTTTCCTTTTGTTTTCTTTTCTATGAGAATATTTTATGTTCCTATCTCTAGAGTTATCCATAAGGATTTCAATTTCCAATGTTCCACCTAAACTCATGCCTTCGTCAATGACAAGATGGCTTCACACTCTTCTTGCATAAATGAGTAGCCCACTTTTTTTGTTTTAGATTGGGTGATGTATAACTTCTCTTGTTAGGTTCTCCTTGCAAGACTAGTATCAAGGGTACTTCTCTTAATCTAGTCTTTAACCTCATATTTGAAATGCTTATTATTTTGTTTCCATTTGTAATGCTTGGATCAATATTTTCCTATGGGGGGCAACGAAGAGGATAGGATAATCTCTTCAAAGACTTTATAATCAAGGCAGACAATGCTAATTTGAATGGTAGAGGGACCAAATTCTTAGAGGTTGCGACATCAAGGAAGATTGGCTTATGATCTAAGACAATTGAGGGTATGTTGGAGGAGGAACGAGCTAGACTATCATTGATAAATGAATCTCAAACATGGAATTGATTGTGTCTTTTTGTTGTGAAATCAAATCTCATTATTTGTTTGTCTAAGTATATTTACTCCTAGGTTTGATATCAAGGAAACCATAAACTGCAACAATGTCTTCAACTCGTGATCTTTAGGGATCTTGAACAAGGGAGGCCCCTTTTTTCTTTTATGTGAAAATACCCCGCTACGATGCCTTTAGAGGGGGTGATTTGTAATTAAATCAGATAGTGAGGATCAATATTTCAATTTGTCGTTTGGAGCATATACACAAAAAGTTTGAAAGAATTGTCCAGTTTGAATTACCTCACAATGTAAACCAACTCAATGGTTTAATTTAAATTAGTTTCTTATACAATGGGCTATGACTAGTTGGTTTTGTAGGGATGGTGATATCCCCCCATTGAAATTCAGTTCCCCAAGGTACATGTTAGCCCTTAGTACATTGTTAGTGCTTTTGTTTTCTCCCAGGGCTAGGAATTCTTGGCAGTAAGGCTAAGAACTCTTGTCATAGCTGCAAAAGCACCTTGTGTGCCACGAAGGAAAGAGTTCCTAGCCTTATTGCCAATGACTTTTTGTTTCAATGTTGATTGGGTGGCATTAAGAGTCAAAGAAAGTGCCCTAAAATTTTCAATTTCATTGAGCAATATGCCTTTTTTTAGATCCAATATTTTAAAGAGGAAATAGACTCAAAACTTAGATTAGTTCTTGAACAAAAACCATTGTGGTTTTTTTTGCTTTGATCAGAGAATTCATGGACTTTCTTTTATTCGAGCTTCCAAGCCACCTACAATTCCAAGGAATAAGATGCTATTGGGATTGCTAGTGAAAGTATTCATAGCATTAAAAAGAAGAAGATGAAAGCTCTTGTTTTGAAGCTTGATTTACGAAAATCATATGACTGTATTGATTGGGTTCAACTTCGTTTGATTCTTCTTAAAGTGGGATTGGGCATTCAGATGACAAACTGGATTATGTCATGTGTAACATCTCCATCCTTTGCTATTTTAGTAAATGGAGAGCCTACGGGCTTCTTCAGAAGTGAGAGGGGGGTTCGTCAAGGCTGCCCATTATCCCCTCTTCTCTTCATTCTTATGATGGAGGGGCTCAGTCTAGTATTGAATAAATCATCGACGGAAGGCTCGATCTCAGGTATAAAAGTTTCAAGATGGACTAAAATGTTGCATTTTCTTTTTGTGGATGACGTCCTCATCATGTCATCAACGAGGTTAGAAGAGTGGAAGGAGATTAAAGCTGCCATTGAGTTATTTTGCAGCGCTGCTGGCCTTACATTGAACCAGTCTAAGTCTATTGTTCTTTCTGAAGGTCTCAACGAATTGGAGTTGGTTCCCTTCAAAGCTATACTAAATTTTTTCTTCAGTGCCCTTTCCGATGGATTTAAGTACGTGGGGTACTTTTTAAACACCATACCTCACCGTGTAGCTGATTGGTATTGGCTCGTCTCCAGATTTTCTTAGAAAATTACAAGATGGTATAAAAGGTGGCTCTTAATAGGGGGTAGATACATTTTGATAAAAATCTGTTTTGGAAGCACAACTGGTCTTTTGAATGCCAATGGATTCTGTGCCTCAATCTATCATCAACAAGATTCGCAAAGTAAATTTTTACTATTTATGGAATGGGCGCAATGACTCTTGCCAGTTTCATCTCTGCAGATGGGAGTTACTCTTCAGGCCTAAAAGAAATGGGGGATGGGGGTTCCTTAATCTTTATCACTTCAATTTGGCCCTGAATGCAATTGCATTATGGAGGTTATTAACACAACAAAGTATCTGGCATCAAGTAATTTTCGACAAGTATCTTAATAACTCTACTCTTTTTAATTGGCTTAGACAACCTGCTCACAATCTCCTTGCAGTCTCTAGGATGTGGGCAAGTTTAGTTCGTTCACTTCTTGTTATAAATCATTGGATTAATTGGAATTCGAGGGCAGGGCACCATATCTCCATTGGTAGAGATAAGATACTTGGTATGGGGGATGCGTCCCTTCTCAGTTTGGAGCTGGTGGAGATTTTAAACTCAAAGCAGATCCTTTCTTTAGCGCAAGCGTCCAGTCATAGGGATCCAGGTACCCTTGCCGAAGTGTGGAAAAAAAACAACGATTTGGGACTGTCTGGAGCGCTCGCGGCGGAGTGGAACTCATACACAGTGGAATTATACAAGATGGGCGTCACCCTGTTGGGGGATGGTACTGATTCTCTATTATGGGCCGAGGGGGATCTCTCAGAGGTCATTACAGTAAAAAATTGTTATAATGTTATTCTATCTACCCAGAACCCTTTGACTCGGCATGGCTGGAAAGCAAATCTGTGGAAACACAATGTACAACTAAAAATCATTCTATTTTTCTGGCTGGCATTGGAGAATAGGCTACTTACCTGGGATAATCTCCAAACAAAAGAGTGGATTGGTCCAGGCCTTTGCCTTCTGTGCAAGCAGCATGATGAAGACATACCTCATATTTTTATTCATTGTTTCTTTACAAAGGAGTCTTGGTCATATTGTGCGCATCTGTTAAATTTGAGATTGATGTGGACGTGATCCTCTCTCAATGAATGTATAGACGAGTGGAACAGGAAGAAGGAACTGTCAAAAAGGATGCCATTGTTGATTTGCTAGAACGTATGGCTGGAGCGTAATAGACTGATTTTTGAAGGAAAGACTCCCTCTTCAAGATTGGATGTTCACAGGGCTATCGGAGCCTTCAGGAATAAGTCTAATGTCACAAAACAACATATTTTAAGAGTGAATACGATAAACAAGATTGTTGGTTTTGCAGTGGATTGTTTTTATGGAGCTTCGGTGGCAGGGGGTTCCATTTGTGGAGCAGGTGGTGTTGTAAAAGCTAGAGATTCGATGGAATATAGATGGTATTTCAACAGTGGGGAGGGAAAAAACACCAAAGCGGAGTTGTTGGGCGCATGGGCTTCTCTATTTATTGCAAAGCAATTGGATATTCAGGATATTCAATTACTAGGCAATAAACATAGAAGGATGGAAAAGGAAAACTAGCGAATTGGTTTCTACTTTCAGGAATATTACTTTTCAGCATATCTATAGAGAGACTAATATGGTGGAAGATAGGCTATCAAAGCAAGCTCTGTTGGCATCGAGTGGAAGTCTCTTTTATTATTCTTGGGATGGAGAGTCGGCTGGAACTGTCCAGCATTTTGACATTTTTTAATATCGGGGTCTCTCTTGTATTTTTTGTATTGGGTTCAAAGTTAATAGTTGGTCTTGTTAGATTGAGGAGTACTTAAGTGTCATAGAGTTTTGTTGTTTGGTTTTGGAAGTTCTAAATCTGTTTATTTTGAAGAACTATTGCGAGTGGGACAGTTATTGTATTGGACATATTCAAAGAACGGTGATGTCTGAAAAATTATATATTAATATAATTAGTGTGAATTTTCTGCGGAAAAAAAAAGTGTTGTTAGTGTCGTATAATTTGCTATTAAGTGTCATTTTTTTCTCCTCTTGTTAGTGTCGTATAATTTGCTATCAAATCTACTTATAGTAGCTTATTGGGATTTTTGCTTATTAATACAAAATCTATTGTTGTTGGTATAATTATTATTGTTTGGTTTATATTGTTAGCATTTTTAATTTTTAGATTAAAAAAAAGGAGAGATTTTAAGTTTTAGTATGCAACAATCCTAATCAACACCTTCGATGATGGATAATAATAGTGAATAGTATCTCTCATGTGTTTTTATTAACAATGTTGTTTTGGATGGATAATAGTAGTGAATTTTAATTGGGGTGGTAGGTGTGGGTTAGGAGGGTGGGAGGGGGGAATCTCTAACAACCAAGCATAAACCCTGGCTCTATTTTTAGAGTTAAAAATTCTCATATCAATGGAGATTTGAAAACTTGTATTAATCAAAGACTCTTCAATTATCATTCATCAAATGCAAGTATTTCCATCTTTGCATACTTTGAGTCTCTCTAGATTGATTTTAAGAATACAAAGGATTTGAAAGAGTTTTGACTCTATTGAGTTTTTTTAGGTCCTTAGATCTCTCAAGAGTGAGGTGGACTCCATGGAAAACATGGGAGTGATATTGAATGAATGGTTTTTTAGTAAAAATGGGGGGTCCCCTTCATATATTATCCCCCGTGAAATCAAATCATATAAACATTATAAACAACATGCAATTCAAATCAATAGACAAGTGATGCAACACATCATTGAAGTAGGTTATAACTTCTTCCCTCCTCCATGTACTCTTCATTAATACCTCCAAGCTTGGACATGGTAGCATAATAAAGGTTGATAGGTGGAATTAATATGGTCTGCTTGGGGCAGAGTTCATTAAGCTTGGTTTATATTCTGTCAGTCTTTTCTTGCGATCTTGATGAGCCACGAAAATTTGGGTCTAGTCTCGCTATTGTGGATGTAGAATCTATTTGTCCTCGGTATATCAAGTGGTATTCTTTTGGCTCTTTTCTTGTTTTTTTCACTGTGAGTTCAACCTATTCCACCATGGATGGGCACTACTACCCCAATTGATGTGCTCCATGCGAAATTCCAAACCTTTGTCTAGTTCTGAGAAGACTTGCATGCCAATTTGAGGACCTCCATGTAGCAATCTCACACTTAAAAAATAGAGTGTCTTCTAAGATAGATGCTCAACTAGTTAGGAATGTAGAATTGGATGCAAAGGTGGCCATCCAATGCAGTCAAATTGGGAATCTCATTGCAAATAACAATATGCAATTTCAATTGATATTGGGACTAGCTAGGATCTCTCACTCTTTCATCCCTCCAAAAGTTTTAGTTGGGTCTATTAGGGCGATAACCACAAGGAAGATACAATCCAACATATCCATGGGGAGATAGAATTTGAAGAGGTGGCTCTGGAATCCAATGCATATGTCAAGCACGAAGCCCGTAGTGGGCATGCTTTCCATTAAAAATTTACATTTGTATGTTTTGTCAAACTATATTTTTTCCAAGTCGATATATTAGACTTTATAGATGTAAGCTTTTTAGTTTTATAGAGAAAAAAGCAAGAACAACATAGACGGTAGGTGAATGTTTTACAATTTTGGGAATTTTTTAATCTCTATTATCAAACACTATTTACTTGAATTGTACTAACTAGTTATATGGTGTGATCACAACTTTCTTTTGATATAATATCCATCCACTTCAATTAAATAATAATAATAATAAATCTCACTATTTACTTGAATTGATTGTACTAACTAGTTATATGGTGTGATCACAATTTTCTTTTGATATAATGTCCATCCACTTCAATTAAATAATAATAATAATAAATCTTACTTAAAGGACATTAATGAATCTCGACTTATTATAAATGATGATTCATAATTTTCCATTATACATGGATGAAAAGATTCTTATTTCACCAAAATGTAAAACGTAGGACTTATGAAAACCTAAATCCAACATGGATTAATAGATTCTTATTCCACCAAAACGTAAGACTTGTGAAAAACTAAATCCAAACACTATCATATGTAATATAACCATAATTTTCTTGAAGTAGATGAGCCACTTATCCTTGAAGATGAGAACATCCCATATGCATAATTATGGTTATCCAATTGATAAGAGTGCACCTATCCTTATTTTGTATCTCTTAATGATGAGAGGTAAGTTTTAAGGTATTAAGAAATATAATGAGCATATTTATTTGTGTTTGAGGTCCATGTTAGATTGAGTTTTAGTTATCTTAATCTAGGATGTGTAATGAAATATGATTTTTTCCAATATTTTTAAACATAATTATTAGGTTTTATTTTTTTAGTTATGAATCTCAATTTTGTATTAACATGATGAAAATGTTTATTATGTCTTTGTTATAAAAGGGAAATTAAAATTATGTTTTGGGTGATTTCAATTATTACATTACACAATTTTCAAGGCATTTAAATTTCCAAGGCATTGAAACATGGTTTAAGTTAAAGTTTAATTTTCTGGGGTTGGTATCGGGTACGTGAGTCGGGGGTGGAATGTCGTCAACCCATTAATGAGTCATAAGAGGCCCCATTAATGAGTCAGAACAGGTGGCAAAGATGTGCATTAATGCTTCGGCTTCGTTAATGCTCTGACTTCGTCAGAAAAACTGGAAGATGGTTCCTCAGACAGGTAGAGTAATGGCAGAGGGGTTCCTCATGCAGGTGGAGTATGACGGAGGCCTGGTTTTTCCTTGTATTTTCGGCCAAAAAAAACATTGAGGAATAATGCTTCTGCAGTATGCAGTCAAAATTTAGTAGTAGAACATGGCACGAGATATGCAGAATGTCCTCCTTCCCCTTCACAAAAGAAATGAATTATTCTAAAGGACAACCACAATCATAATAGTGAATTTAACATACCACATATAAACAAAACGATATAAAAAATAACACTCCATCTCAAAATCAATACAAATTATATATATTTAATGTTTCTAGTATAATATGAAATATACAATACAAATTATATATATTTAATGTTTCTAGTATAATATGAAATATATTTTTATCCACATGATGAAGAATAGATTTTACAATCTCTTTAAGCCAATCTATCTTTCGTTAAAGTATAGTTGGAGAGTTCTTTACACAGTATAGATGTTTAATTATTTAAAATCATCAATTGTAGCATCTCGCTCAAAACGGCAGGGACATTGACACATGTAGCTTGTTAATATAGGGAGAAAATTTTGAATCTTCTACCTACAAAACTTTATCAATTAGTAATTAGCTATGTTAGGAATACAATTTTGAATCTTTAACCTTTCCTATAAGGAACAAAACTTTATCAATTAATTATGTTAGGAATACAATTTTGAATCTTTAACCTTTCCTATAAGGAACAAAACTTTATCAATTTTTCATGTGATTTTTTTTTTAAATTTACTATATTTTTAAAACATCTTAACTAAATTCATTTTTTTAATTAAAATAAATGACTAACTGAAATAAATTTTATTAAATTAAGTAATTAATTTAATTACCTTGATTAGAATATACTATTATATGTATCTATCATTGCACATATATTTACTAAATGAATAAATCAATAAGTGAGGTTTTGGTAGTGGAGGGATTAGGGTTTAAATGGCTAGTTGGAAGATTTAGTAATGGATTTAGATGAAGTGAATTATTCAAATGAATCTATTGTTTCTATTTAAAACAATGGTTCATGGTAACTCAAAATGAATCCAAATTTTCTCGAAGAAGAACTTAGTAGTGGCTTCTATTATGATACTCTTGTCACAAAGTACTAAAATGTTTATCTTAGAGAATCAATCAACAATTATAAATACATAATTATTACCATGCTTTATTGAGGGTAGACCTAATATATCATCCATGGAGACTAACTCTTAATGTTTATTTGGTGTAGGTGGAGGATTGTACAATCCCTACTTCTTGATTATATGTTTAATGATGACATAGTTGGTGCAAATACACAATACCTACTAACGCCTTGTTAGAGTTTTGGCCATTAGAAGTTGTTGAAAGATTAATTATCGAAAAATATTAATTAATTATTGTCGGGATAATTAATTATTGAGATTAGTTGTCATTGACGTTAACCCTTGAGCAAAGTTGCATGTCGAAATAAAGTGGCAGTAAACAAAATATAATTAATTATTGGAGGGATAATTATTTATTACATGGAAAAGTAAAGTGGGAGTAAACATAAGATAACATGTTGCATGTGAGTTTCATGCCATCATGAGTCGCATGTCATTAAGAAATTTCTCTTTGTAACATAGAGAAGATTCCATTGCAAATCACTTATGTGTATTCACTTCTGAGAATACAGGCTGGATATCTAAGGCAGTGAGTCGAAGACAGACAAGTCAAGTGAAGTAAAAAATTTGCAGGAACTGAGAGTAACGAGAAGGGGTTTCATACAAGAATTCCTTGAGTATATCCGTGGGTTTTAGGAGGAAAAGTGCAGACATACACGAACTGCAGTGGGGGAAAGCACATATACTCGCAAGTAGGCAATACATAGAGTCGCAGACTTGAGAGGAAAATTTGTGGAAGATCGAGGATCTAAAATCTCGGGTAAACTACAATATGAAGGTATGTCTTCCTGTTTGTGTTAGGGAGTTATTTTGAATATGTTAGGAACATGTATGTCTCAGTAATTCATCAGTTGTTGATTTGGAGAATTCCTTTACGGATTTTGGCATGAGGAATAAGTGGTTGCAGTCTTGATGAGATACTGATATCAGAAGTAGCAACAATAGAGGTATCAAAAGCAACAGAAACAACATGTTATTAGTTACATCAACAAAAGTAGCGACAAGTTTTTCTACAGTTATATTTCATGGAGGTTGGACTGGGCAAGGAAAGGGGGTTGTAGCCTCCTTCTAGTTGAAGCCGAAAAATTAGGGAGTTGGAGCTTCCTTCAAGTTGCAGCTTGTAAATAGGGGGTTGGAGCCTCCTTCTGGTTGAAGCCGAAAAATTAGGGATTTGGAGCTTCCTTCAGGTTGCAGCTTGTAAATAGGAGGTCAGAGCCTCCTTCCAGTTGTAGCTGGAGAAATAGGAAGTTGTTGCTTCCAATGAATGTACTCTTTGACAAATAAGAAAATCATTCTGTGATTTTTTCCCGAATTGGGTTTCCACGAAAAACTTCAGTGTACTGTGTTCATGTGTTGTTTATGCATTGATTTATGGTACTGATGCTATATTGAATGTTGGTTGAATATCATTGAAGATTTATATTATGGTTAAAGAAAGAAAAGTACTGATATTGATTCACCACCCCCCCCACCCCCCCTCTTATTATTCCCAAGGTTTATTTGGTGTAGGTGAAGGAATCTACAATCCCTACTTCTTGATGGTATGTTTAATGATGACATAGTTGGTGAAAATATAATCTACCTACTAACGTCTTGTTAGAGCTTTGGCCAGTAGAAGTACTTCTACAATACTTCCATTATTTTTTCCATGTTGAAGAGCCATGCCACTCGATTGTAATGCATCTCCCAAATCAACATCTAACTCTTGCTTAAAGGAATATAGAGATGGCATGAATAACATAGAAAACCATCCTAGAGGTGAAAGTTTGAAATTTTTTTACATGAACCTAGTGTTTGATATGTAGTAGTAAAGTTAGGATTGTTGTCATACAAATGGGGCCACTTGGAAGCCTTGTGTCCACTAAAATTGCAATGCTCCATTTTGACTTAGATAACTAAATTGCATTATGACCTATTTGGTATTTCTTTGTTTATTATTAGCAGAACTCTATTAAAATGACGAGACTTTATTATATGGACGTGTGAACCTATCTATATGTGAAATTTATGTTGTTAATGATAGTTGTTGCGTGGTTTACTTCCAACATGCAAGATTTAAATGAAAGATTGTGGTATGTGGATACTAGTTTAGATTATATGTTATAATGAATCAATAGGTACCATACACATGATAAATAAACTAGGTGGTTTACTTTGTTTGTTGGTGAGTAACATGGAAATCACATATAGATAGTTATATGGTTATGCATGATCTTGTGTTTTGGTAAACTAACGGGTTTAATGGGCTAAGTGATAGATAGATAATTGTGATACTAAAGTGACATAGATTTCATGGACATTGAAAGATAAATGGTATGCTAGGAAGAATTATTTTGTTATTTAATTACTGGTTCAATACATTGCTATGATATTTGGGCAAGTGCAAGTTTCATAGGAAGCACATTTTCCCAAACTAGTTATTCGCTGACAAATCTCTACGAACAAAAACAACAATGGAATAGTATGGTCAATGATAGGGTGTTGAACTTAATTCTATCAATAGGGGTAGGGAAATTTTCCATCGTTTATCCTTTGAAACCTGGAGTCATAGGAGGGTTGTGTTAAGCCACGCTCCCCTAGATGTGTGATGGTGACTGCTAGTTTCCTGTTGCGGAAGCTTGGTTAATATAGTTGACACTTCTGCTTTGTTCTATCTAGGGTAAGGTCAATGTACTTGACACTCCAACATATTCTAGTATAGGAAACGATAGGATGAGGAAGACATAAGTATGTTAGGGAGGAAGGGTGATTCAAAGTAGTTAAGAATGTTGTTGGGAATTAGAAATGCAAACTTAGTTCCTTAGTCTGTTTTGTGTTATTCAATGCTTTCTTAATTGAGTTATGATGATTTTGGTGTAATGTTCAATTCATATTGGATTATTGTGACTTAGTTAGTAAGCTTGTGTGATGTTGTGTTTAAATGATTATTGTCTTGCATGATTGGATGAGAGCACATAGGAACGATGCATTAGATGTGATGGTAGTTATTATTAGTATATACATGAGCTATGCATGCACTAGCTATGCATACATATCTTTTGCGCATACACTGGTGTCATTAATATAT
>SNQJ01S0000871.1:188794-280679 GCA_010110895.2 Picea sitchensis
ATTGCATACCTTATGTTCATGCATGTACTTGGTAAGGGTTTCCTTTGCCTCATGGAGTTGAATCTCCATCTCATGCAACTTTGCAAGAAGTTGGTCTTTCTCCTTCTTCATGGCCATCAACTGCTCTTCAAGGGCAATGCTCTCCTTATCTTCACTCATCTCTTTCATCAAATCTCTCATGGTTAGAATCTCCTTCAACAACTCTTTATCAAAGAACTTTGATTTTGAAAATGTATGAGAACTATCAATGTTTGAAGCTTCCTCCATCCTTGCAAGATATCAAAATTCAACACAAAACTTGCACAAATACCAACAGCTAAATCTCAAGCTATCAATGGAAAACACATGAGCAAAAAAAACTATGCTCTAATACCACCTGATCTGAAAATAGGAGGCTGACTTGTTATGCTATGCAAGCACCCTCTACTTCATTAAAATAAACTTTACAGGACCTTGCTTCATGTGTTAAAATATGCCAAATAAATTATGTGCTAAGTTTTATGCTTCTTCTTTTAAATGCTCATGTGTGAGGAAATGTTCTTTTGAATGGTTAAATATGTACTTTCAATAAATACACAGCAACATAACTTGCAGCAAATAAACCATCAAACTTAGAACAATCACAACATGATAAAGGAGTTCACCCCCCTCCGGGCTACATCTCCTTGAGCCTCCATTAATGGACTTGGCTCTCTAGGATTAATTTGTCAAAAGTTCTTTTGCAAGATACTTCTCAACTCCAATGGAAAAACAGACTGTACCATTGAGATCAGAACACATAAAAACCCCAAAAATGACTAATAGAACTCTGAAAACGGATCATGGCTCATCCGGGCATGACCTCTTCTACATGTGGCCATAAGCTTCCCTGAGCTTCTCTTCAGAAAAAACACATGTAAAAGTCCTCAAAAGCCTCTGAAACCTATCCCAATGTGTTCAAATCATAACAATTAGCCAAAAATGATTATTCAATTACAGGAAACAAACATAGGCTCACCAAAACATGTCTTCAATTAATGAGGGCTTCAAGCTCCCTAGAGCTTGCTGAGACTTCAATGGTGAAAAACCTGTAAAAGAAGTCTTCAAATGGCCTTGAAAACAATGCCAATGGATTCAGGACATCCAAAAACCCCTAGCTGGGCTTTTACGACACCTCAATCGGCCAAAAAAATGAGGAAGATAGGCCTCTTGCCATTTTCCTCCTTCAAGCTTGCTGAAACTGCATCTACAAAACACACCCTTCTATGGTGAACCTGGCACACACGCTCATTTAAGCGCAAAAACCTGGAACCGAGCGCAATCGCGCCAACGATGCAAACCGTAGGACTGTTAGGGCGCCTCCAGCCCCTAACCGCCTAGCTCTCGGGCATATGCGGTCCATGTGACCATGCACATTTACAAAAAGGACTAACCGTTGAACACCAAAACTCGCGCGCCAAAGGTTAAGGTCATATGGATTAAAACCATGCGACCGGGGCTATACAGTTAAACAAACCGCGCGCCATATTATTAGAGAGCATGATCATATGTAAAGGCATAAAACCGGGGGTCGGGGCTAAGCCTCGGCCCGACCCCCCTCCGTTTACAACCATATGCAAATTTAAATACATTTGAATCCATATAGCTAATAGGAAACAATGTATGGCGCGCCGGTAGGGCGGCCATTTCCAAAGCGCTGCACGGTGGGGAGGTCAGGGGGTCGAACCCCACGGCCTCCATAGAATTTTAACAAACCAAACAACCAATAAAGGGGTGCCACATGGCAGCGCGTGACTGGGCCACGTGGCACCTTACCATTTGCCAAAACCATGCCACATGTCGACAAATAATTCGACCACACCTGCCAACCAAAATCTGCCGTGTCACCTCTGTCACCTCAGCGTATGGACGTGCCACATCATTGTACGGACATGCCAAGTCAACATCCGTACGGACTGTACGGACTGCACAGTCAACACTCATTTTTTTCTTGTTTGGCGATTCGAACAGATCGCTATATCTCTCGCTCCCGACGTCCGTTTGAGACGAAACGAGTTGCGTTGGGTTCGTGACGATGAGGGATACACTCTCGTTTGTTTTGAAGCAATTCCGAGAACATTGATTTTTGGGCTAAAATTTGACCCCTGGTCCATATTTTGATCACTCAGTCACTTGGATCAAGGGCCAAACAGCATGAGAGAACCCTAACATGAACCTATGATAGAAGATGGCGAGGACCAAGAAGTTGTGGAGCTTCATAAATGTGTTTATTGTCGACCAATTGTGAATGCCTTAAATCTTGGCATGATCCACATGCAGATGATCATGCTTGTCCATGATGTATCTCATTTATTGAATTATCTACATGTTGAATGAACACTTATTCATATTGGCATATAACTTGTGTTTCCATAAGGTGTTAGGTGCTTGTTGAATGTAATTTAGATTCTCATCCCATATTCTACTAAAGATGAGTATATCGTCCAAAAGAACGACTATAAAAGAATTGGTGAGTGGCTATAATATATTTTCCATCATTATATGAATGTTGTTGGTGTATTAGTCAAGTTGAAAGGAATGGACAACCATTTGAAGATACTTTCTTTATACTAGAAGGTTGTATTTCACACATCTATTTCCTCGATTAGCACCTGGTGATAGCCTAACTTGAGATTAAACTTATTGAAAGAATTGCCACCCTTGAGTTGATAAATAATATCACTAATCCAGGGGATTGTGAACCAATCCTTGAATGTGATTTTGTTATGGTGTTGTAATCAATACTGATTTTCCATGTCTCATCCTTCTTCTAAACCAACACAAATGGGATTCCACAAGGTGATGATCTTGGTAAAATGTGGCCCTTTTGTATTATCACTTGAACCCAATGTTTGATCTCTTATTTTCTAGAAGAAATCATTGTATATTGAGTCGTTAGGTAAAGGGGTACCATGAAGAAAACAATTATCCCATTGTGAGAGACCACTTTCTTCCATTGCTTCGTTATGATTAGATATACTATGGTAATCAGATCTACCTCTAGTATCATGTAGATATGAACTCCCAAAGTAACAATGACACTACAGTGCCTAGACTAGCAAATAATGTGATTCTTGCACATATATGGTTGTCTTAAAATAACATCACAAACTTCAAGTAGGAAAACATCACTCTATACCTCTTATTTGAAGGGCTTGATGTTTTAGTGTAGGCAACATTGTTAACTGATGCAATTGTCTTTTCCCTGGTATATCCAACCAATGGTGTATGGCTGGGGGTGTGGCATCATTGGTAGATTCAACTTCTTGATGACCTTTATTGAGATCAAGTTCTTCTAGCTAGTATTGTCGAAAACGAAATGTAGCAAATTCCCCTTCACACACATCTATGAGTGGAAGAGGCCCTCACCTTCCTTAGGCTCCTTTGGTTCCTCTTGTTGGATTGTTGTGATAATGACAGTAACACCGACTTCTATGTTGGTGATATGTTTTCCCTTATTTGACTTAGAATTAGAGTTCGAGAAATTTTTTGAGGCTTTCATCTTGGCCAAAAAAACATGTTTGGAATGACATTCGTTGACATTATGCCAAGGAATTTTGTTTATTTCACACCTCTTTCTAGTGTCCTTCTTTGACTTCCCAATACTCTTCTTTACATGCATCTTGGACTAGTTATCTTGATGTTGGTTATCCTTGATTTATCCTTTGTTTTTCCAGTTAAGGATTCCTTTACCATGCTTTCATTATGGTTTATTTACATACCAAATATTTCTCTTACCCTTCTGCTAAATCTTTTGCTTGATCTTGACAATATACCGACAGGTGACTCACAATGAAGAGATGTCCAAAAATCACATTTTTGTTTAAATGTACTTGTGTAGGCCACTATGGTGTTTTAGAACCAAGAGAATCCTTTAAACCCAACTTTGAAAAAAAGGTATGGAAGGTATTAGTATACTTTGGCACCACCTAGTATTTCTCCTAGCACAAAGTTGTCCATATTGTGCACTGTTCATTGTAGTTTCCAATAGGGTAGAATTCCTACTTAAGGGCATCAATAAAATCCAACCAAGTGAGATGTATCCAAAATTATTCATACTCATCTTAGACACGTTTCACATTGTAAGTGCCTCACCGATCTTTGACATGGGGAAGGAACCTAAGGTGCACGAAGGTGTTTTTTTCATTGTTGGAATTTTTTTGAACAAAGTAATAACCCTCTAGTAGACATTATCATTTCTCCAAATAATTTGCATCTACCTTACCTTCAAACAAAGGAATGTCAAATTTAAATTGTACCTTAAAGGGAGTTGTACCTCTGAAGTGATTGCTTGTCAAATATGCCTCCATTGTCATTGGAAGTTGTTGAAGGATCTACTTGAAATTATCCACCATCTCATTCCTCTGTCATGTGAGGGCTTCCCCAAGAAACATCATGATATGACATCCTACTTCATCGACTTTTTTGTTTGTTTGTCATGGGACGTTGTTTGGGTTCGTGAGGGAAGTATTCACTAGGCTTGATTAGTTTGAGGCCCAACTCTCTGTATGTTAAACTCATTTTGGACATGGACATAAAAACAATAAAGAGCATATTTCTCTTATACCACTAATTAAGATTATGTTGAGAGTGAAATAAAGATAGAAATAATAGGAGAACTAAACATAGAGATATTGAAAATATCATAGTAATACAATGAAATCCAAACTCTGTTAATGAATGCAATAATGAAAAGGATACAATATGAAAAACAATACAAAGTATCCAGGATGGTGGTAGCTTATCTCTGAGAAGAGATGTGTTGGTTATGCTCATTCAGAAAAATCCCATAAAAAGAGAATAAAAATATTTATGTTCTAAGACTTTTGCGACCATTGTTTTGATGAGATAGTTCTTTCGGATTCATCGCATTGGTTTTTTATATTCAAAAACCAATGCAATGAATCCGAAAGAACTATCTCATCAGATTAAAAATTTATTTTATAAATGCCAACAAAACCCTAAGATGAAAAAAAAAACCTAATATGCAAGAACACTAACTCCAACACAAAATTAGGGCTAAGAGGGAATGTTGAGTTGGATGAATCTAAGTTGTCCAGAAGAAGAGGAGACTTGCTAGTACCATAAATTTTTGCACTACAAAGGAGACGAGTAATACAAATGTACTTACCCCATCAAAAAGCTTTGAGATCCCACAACCCTTTCCCATATATATGCTTCCATACAACCAAGTACCAATACCACCAAGCACCCAACTGTAGACCCCAAGGCCCAAGATAAGAGTCTCCCATTTCATCAACAACAAAAATAAATTTGGGCTTTCACCCTTTAACATCCACACCACTCATCAAAACTCTATTTTGAACTAAGGCCAAGCCACACCCACATGGAAATGATCTGAGTCAAGTCCCAAGTGAAGGAACCAATCCTAACTAGCCATGGGTCATGCCCCTCCCTAGCTAAAATCAAACCACACCAGTGAGTGCACTAGACTATCAACTGGTCGCACCCATTACCTTCAGTCCTTCGTAGCCATGCATAACCAAGTCACATAAGACCATGGAAGGGTGGAACACATAAGAAAATCCGTGGGAGGATTCGACTAGAGTTAGGGAGGTCGACCATGGCCATGCCTTCTGGGTGGCCAACCATGGAGCCATGGGCACATAGTTGCATGAAAAAAACCCCTCGAAAATGAGAAGAATGATGGGGGAGGGCGTTTATTTCATGGGTTATGATGAGCCTCATTATTGTTCATTCTAAAGGCTCATCTTTGGTACATTTTTCCACCATAAGATGAATTAATGTTTTCTTTTGACCATATTTAATAGTCATCCATGGGTATTTTGTATGTTGCTTAATGAATGTATGATTGAGGTGTATTTTTGTGTACAATATGCCTTTTTTGCACTAATGTTTTTCCTCAAAAGATATGTATTCCACCAACCAGGTCGAACTACAAGAGTCAAGGGCACCAACACCCTAGAATCAAGGGATTTTGTCTCCTCAAATGAGCTACCAGCCAAAGATCAAGGGAAACTGTCCCTACCTACCTCCAAGAGAGCTCCTTGTGCATTAATGACCACTTCTAATCAACAACAGTTTGAATATACATATGTAAAGGGATGAGATCCCTCATTTACTCATTTCTCTCCTTGATTTAGGAAGGGAGGTCGAACTCTCTAGCTAGTATAGGCCTCTAGTCTAGGAGAGAGGGATATAGAGAATTTTGGAGAAGTATTGTGTGGAGGTTTTGTTAATACTTGTAATGAGAACTCATAGATTTCCTGATCTTGATGTATTACTGATATTTATGAAATAAAGATGGTTTTTCCTTATGTCTATTAAAGTTTCTTTTAGGATTCTTGAGCTTCTCGAGTAGGGCCCATCCAAGAGGGCTCAAGGACCTTGTTTCCATTTACGTAGTTTCATGCATATTAGTTAGTGTTAAAAATTTTGTATGCTCGTTTAACCATAGAAAATGTCACATCATTGTCACCCAACCATATGCATTCACATATGCCACCCCGAGCACACTAACCTTTACTTAGAATAATTCCAGCAAGCCTACTCCAGAACCAAAATATAAACCCTAGACACAATTGTTGCAGTAGCAACATAATAACCATACAAAAATAGCTTACCTTTTCTCCAAGAGAAGCACACAAGAGAAATACCCACGACTGCTACACTACTCCTCCATACGTGCGCCCCTTTCCAATTGTAGTTGTTGCTCCTAGACTTGTGCACCTCTAGCTGCAACTGCAGTCTTCTAGACTTGCACACTTTCTAAGTGAGTGTGTACAAATGAACTAGGCAACTACCTATTTGTACTAAATTTTCTAGTTGATGGGGGTTGACTTCTCCTTCTGGATGTGTCTATTACTTTAATATTATTTATCTTGAGGCTGAATTATCTCCTAAGGTTTTCTAACATTTTTTTAGTGGTCCACTTGCTTCCGAAATATTCTATTCTAAGTCAAAGGTTACACATGGAGGTTAATACCTCCCATAGCTACCAAAACATCAACACTCCCTCTTATCTAGCGAGGTATTAACTAATATTTTCTTCATGTAATGGTCTCAAACTCATCCATCCATCTTACATGGCATGGGCAAGACTCACATGGTATTGCAGACCAATCTACAGGTAGCATCACCATAGCCACACAGGCTATCTCATGATCAAATAGATCATGTCTCAAGTATCATGTCCACACGACCATCTCATGATCAAATCATGTAATAAGTAGCGTAGCCACACATGCTATCCCATGATCAAATAGATCATGTCACAAGTAGCATGGCCATACGACCATCTCATGATCAAAAAAATCATGTAACAAGTAACATGGCCACACAAGCTCTGAAATATGCAGTTGAGCCAGTTTACATAGAACTGTGCTACTACCCAATCCAAGTGGAGTTTGGGCAACTGCAACTCGCCAGCTCACACAAAATCTGGCATCTAGTTCATAAAGAACTAGTAACTCATCAGCTCACACATAATATGACATCTATTCCATAAAGAAATAGTAGCTCGGAAACTCACACATAATTTGACATCTAGTCCATAAAGAACTATTAACTCGTCATCTCACACATAATCTGACATCTAGTTCATAGAACTAGTAACTCGTTAGCTCACATAGAATCTGACATATTGCCCATAAAGAACTAGTAACCTATGGTTGGCACACCAGGCAACCAGTCCATAGTGACCATGCATCTAATCACAAGGATTATGCGATGTAGTGTGCACACACTACCCATATAGCCCAAGGCTAGGAAACACCTCCAACCACATAGGTTGGCCCACCAGCTTGAAAATCTGGGTAACTCGCCAGCCCCGAAGGCTCGACATCTGCTGACCTTGTGCGAGGTCATGTTGACTAGTGCCATAGTTAGTAACATTCATACCGGACTATTTCACTGGAGTAACACTCTGCGTACCAGACTATTTCACTACAGTAGCACTTTGCGTACCAGACTATTTCACTAGAGTAGTAGTAACTTGATGTACCCGACTATTTCACTAGAGTAGCAGTAACTCGGTGTACCAAAATATTTCACTGGAGTAGCAGTAACTCCACATACCAAACTATTTCACTAGAGTATCCCTCTGTGTACCATACTATTTCATTGGAGTAGCAATAACTCGACATACCAAACTATTTCATTGGAGTAGCAGTAACTCGACATACCAAACTATTTCACCGGAGTATAAGTAACTCGACATACCAGACTATTTCACTGGAGTAGCCCTCTACATACTAGAATATTTCACTGGAGTAGCAGTAACTCGGTCTACCAGACTATTTCACTAGAGTAGCCATATACATCACCCTGACTAGTGCCACAGTAAGTGCCTGATCATGAACTACCTGATGTCCACTCTATGCCACACTGCTACCAAGAGTCACATATGTAATCCATCACACTTCTACAACACTTCCCCCTACCTGGGGAACACAAAAATTCCCATTGTGTGGGGAACACTTAACGTTATCTGGGGAACACAACACTTCCCGCTACCTGGGGAAGTCCTTTTTGAACCACTCCTAGCTTGTCCCTAAAGTACTCAAACTTCACTCTTGAAAAAGGCTTAGTCAACACATTTTCTATCTGCTCATCTGTAGCGACATACTGGAGATTCAATACTCCCTTCTGCACCATATCTCTGATATAATGGTACTTGATCTCGATATGCTTGTAAAAAACTAGGTTCTCTATCAACTCCACACAACTCTGGTTGTCACACTAGATACAAGTCATCTCTAAATCGAGATCAAACAATCCTGGAAGTAGCTTCCGCAGCCACACTGCTTTGTTGTTAGATGAACACACTGTTATATACTCCACCTCAGCCATACTGAGTACCATATTCGTGTTCTTCATATTAAACCATGAGATCATAATTGATCCAAAACTAAAGCACCATCCATATGTACTCTTCTGGTCTGTGACACTACCGACCCAATCTGAATCAGTAAAGCCTTGCAGGCTTATCTCATGATCTGAAGCATATTTGAGTCCATAATCAATTGTACCCTTCAGGTACCTCATCACATGTTTTGTTGCAATCAAGTGGACACGTCTCGAATCAACCATATACTAACTCAATGTGTTCACCGCAAAACATATATCTGGCCTTGTGTTCGTTAAGTACATCAAAGAACCAATCATTTTTCTATACATGGTAGCATCCACTATCTTTGAATATGTATCACTCAATAACTTTAGATTTGTCAGCATCGATGTAGGCATGGCTTTACAATCAATCATTCTGAATTTCTTCAGAACCTCTACAACATATTTTCCTTGGCACAGAAAAATATCATCATGTTTCTGCCACACTTCTAGACCCAATAAATAATGAATCATACCCAGGTCTTTCATCTTGAATTCTGTAGCAATATTCCTCTTACTTTTAGTGATGATCTTCTCGTCTCTTGTTAGAAACAAGTCATCCACATATAACAATAATATCACTATTCCACCATCCACAACCTTGTAGTAAAGGTTGCAATATGTTTTACTCTTGGTAAAGCCCAAGCTCATCGGGAAACTGTATGATCTCGAATATCATTCCCTGTGTGCCTTCTTAGGCTTGTACAAAGATTTCTTCAATCTACAGACATGAGAATCCTTCTCATGTATCTTGTGGCTGATCTATGTACACTTCTTATGACTACTGGAGAAAGTATATCGTCATAATCTTCTCCCTCTTGCTGGGAGAATCTTTTGGCCACAAATCAAGCTTTGTACATCTCTATACTGTTATCTGCAACATGCTTGAACTTGTAGATCAACTTGGAAGTCACCACTGACTTCACTTCTGGTCTCGGAACCAAGGAAAAGATCCATATTCTAGTCCTTTTGATTGGCTTCCTCCTTTATCGTTGTAGCAAAGTCTATTGAAGCAAGGGAATCCTCCAAGGATATCTCACATCTCCTAGAAGTCTCTAAAGCTACAATATATCCTCCTCAACTCATGGCACATTTTCGTCAGTCCTGGAAGACGTTTCTCTCTCCCATCTGAATCTGAGGAGGAAGGCTCACTCTGAGTCTCCATGCTCCCTCTAAAGCTTGAATCCCTTTGAGTTTATATAATCTTTGGAGCCATCTTCTCCCTCTGTGGGTGATGATTTCTTCTAAAGTCTCTTATGAATGGTTGTAGGGAGGTTGTTCCTCCCTATTGGATCATGAGGGTTGACTCACTCTGAATTCTAGCTTCTTCTGAGCTGGTACTTGGTGGGGTCACCTGCCTCACCACTGGTGGAGCCATCTACTCCTCATGATATGCCCCATCAATGCTATATATCTTTGCATCCTGCAAAGTGTCACAGGACCATGCATGTCTCTTCTTGGTGACTGAAAGGATATGGGTAGGCCCTTCTGGCTCTACTAACTCTTCCTAATGATTTGAAGAGTGATCAACTGCACTAGAGGGATTTTTTTGGTCCTCTTAGGAGCCTTCTGCTCCTTACAATCAATTTCCATATGAGATACTTTGTATCTCACAAAAGTACCCTTCTTGCTAGAAGGTTTCAACTTCTCCCTCTTTTACTTTGGTACATGGATGTATACGGTCATGTATACAACTTCTTATTTGGATAGTCTACCCCATGTCTCAAATTAGAGACCGTCTAATATGTTTCCTCCTGTAACCGTCACTATATATTCCCTCAGAGTTATCATATGTGACTTGCCTGGAATAAGACCAACAACAAGGGAAAATAGTAGAAAATAATAATACTCTTATAATAATAATAAAAACAATAACGAGAACAATCATCATAGTAGCTCCTTCTTAGATCTATCACTTACGACCTTCTTGGAACGAGAACCAAAATAAAAAAGCAATAATAAGAAATAGGAACAACACTCTTCTAGTGTTGTGACCAGTCATTCCTCCATGGTAACCTTCCTATAACAATAAACAAGAACAAAAATATATCCATGGTAATCTACATGGAATTTACAAGATAACCTGCCCGAGACAAGAGCAACGAGAGCAAAAAGTATAATAGCATTTTCATAAGAACCTATCTATGTTAACAAGAATAAAAGACAATTTCATGGTATAGAATTACCAAAGTGACATGCATGGAAGCAAAACAAGGAATATCTCCTAGAGGCGATGTTAGTTCATCTTGCAACAAATACAATAAGCATTTATATCAATAGTACTTACATGCTACCAAGTATTCATTGTATCTAGCAGTCATAGAACCTTTCAAGGATTGTTGTCACAACTATAGTGTCTACTTGTAATGTAGCAATTTTCAAACTTGATATGTGCAAGTTGGAAACTTATCAATTTAATCAATCAAAGTTGGAACCTTGAGTCTTATCTTCAAGAATGAGTGTTGTTGCTTTTCATGTGAGTCTCCTTCACTTAAGATGACAAGTATTCTCTCCAACATGTCCCGTGTACTAAGACAATATGATTTATTGACATAAATTTGAGTTAGAGAATATAATGCAAATAAATTCTAAAATCTTAACCTCGATCAATCTAATACTTTGACTAAGGTCAACTTATAAATTTAACTTTGACCAGAAATAATCATAACTTTAATAGATCAAAATGAAACCTAGATGTTCATAAGATCACAATAATGCCATAACAACTATATGCATATCAAAACAATCAAACCTGGAGTGTGGTGTTCTTCTGAATGTGATGGATCTGAGATCCTTCTGGATCTACAATTGTTGCTTGGACAATAGATCCATTCTCCTGCAAACAAACTCAAGGTAGTGATACAGTTTAAACATATACAAGTGTATACCTTCGGCAAGAGCGATAAACAATGGAAAGCTAATCATAAAAATTTAAGGTGCTCCAACTTGGAATATGAAGGTAGATGGAGATGCACTAGGGTAAGTCACAGTAGGACAACAAAAAATTAGGCCCAACATTTCACAGAAACTTCACTAGTCCAGAGGAACTGTAACTGGTACTGCAACTGGTGTTGCCACTGGCATTTTAACTAGTGTTGCAAATTGCATGAAGCAACTGACACGAAGCAACTGGCATGAAGCAACTGACATTGCAATTGTAAACAGTACGACAACTGCAACTGGCACTGCAGACCTGAGGTTTTATGAGGAAACCTAATTTTTAATTTCATAATTTTGGAGATCTGATCCAAGGGAAAGATGCACCCTACTTAGGTGACCTTCTAGTGGTTAGACTGTTACGAAGAAAACCAGTTATGAAACCATGTTAAAATTTTGGTATGCTCATTTAACCATAGATAATGTCACATCATCGTCACCCAACCATAGGCATTCACATATGCCACCCCCAAGCACACTAACCTTTACTTAGAATAATTCTGTCAAGCCTACTCCATAACCAACAGATAAACCCTAGCCAAAACTGTTGCAGCAACAACACAATAACCATAAAAGAATAGTGTACCTTTTCTACAAGAGAAATACTCATGATTGCTACACTACTCCTCCAGACTTGCACCCCTTCCAGTTGTAGCTGCTACTCCCAGGCTTGCACACCTCTAGCTGCAAATGCAGTTTTCTAGACTTGCGCACTTTCTAAGTGAGTGTGTACAAATGAAATAGGAAATTTCTTATTTATCCTAAATTATCCAGTTGACTAGGGCCGACTTCTCCTTCTGGATGTGTTTGTTACTTTAATATTAGTTCTCTTGAGGTTGACTTCTCTCCTAGGGTTTTCTAACATATGTTTAGCGGTTCACTTGCTTCCAAAATATTATATTCTAAGTCAAAGGTTACACATGGATGTTAATGCCTCCCGTAGCTACCAAAACATCAGCAGTGAGTGCTTAGATAGTATTTCATTCTCTCTTAAATTTTGATATAGTTTTGCATGATAAATTTCAGTTTTTGTTAAGGTTATGACTAACTGGCTAGTTGTAGCAGCATCCTGTAGAAATGATCAATAACCTTTTGGAGCACTCTCAGGTGCCTCCCAAGGCTAAGAACCTTAGATTCACTTCATTTTTTTATAGTCTAGCTTTGTTCATGCTATTAAAGACTTGTACTACCTTTTTAGACTTCATTTTGCTTCCTATAAGAGTTTCATGTAGAAACTGTACAGTTCCTGTAGAAATATCTTGTAGGCTTGTTTCAACTTCAGATCTTGATTTAGTTTAATCTTCTTTTTCATAAAAACACAATTATACAACAAAAATATATTTGGATTGTTATTGATCAAAGGGTTAGACCATTATCTTGCTTTATTCATGCATTAGTGTAGCTTTATTTCTATTACAACTTTCTATCATAGCTTAGATTGAATTCATCTTTTTACTTAAGTTTAATATTCTTGATTCAATATTCTTTAATGCAGTTAGAATAAGATGTTTTCATGCAATCTAGATTATATGTACTTTCATATTGGTTTGTTTCCTTCAAGCAATTAGTTTAGAGTTGTTTTTTGTCACTTGATTTCCCCACACATTTTCAGCCTTTAATCAGTCTCAACCCTTTGCTACCGACAATTGCATATTGCACATATAGTGCATAACACCTCTTAATTTTGTACGAACGTCGGGTTGACAATTAAAGTAGGAAACCAAGGGTACAGTAAATAATTGATGCTATTCCTGGGACTATCGCTTTTTGGCATCGTTGTTGGGGAGGTGTTGAAGTCTGCATGTTATTTTCTTTTCTTTTTTGTTTTCTTTTGTGTGACTTAGAGAAGTAAAAATGATACCTCAGTCACAAGGCCAACCTCAATATAGAATTTATGTAGTGTAACAACCGAAGTGCTTTCGCTTCATGTGAGTATTGATAGCTCCTTGTCACACTCTTTTTTTCATTAAAAAAAATAACAATTTTTCACTTTCTTTTGATTTCATGAATGACTAGACATAGAGATAGGAAAGACAAAATTTTACCAAAAAATCCCACCATAAAAATAGGTCCAAGCAATCCAGAGATTGGTCCTGAAACACTAGAAAGTTTCTTGGAGAGGGAAGCTAGAGAATTTAAAAATCTTTCATAAGAGAGTTAGTCCTCACCACATGCCATGGTTGGTGAAGAAGAGATGGTGGAAATATTTGAGTTCCCTATTTGGGAATCAGATGGAGAAACCAAGATTAAAAATATTAATCTCTCTGCCTTACCTCATTTTCATAGGCTTGTTTTTTAATATCCCGAAACTTTCTTGTTTGAGTTTGCAATTATATGAAGGACATATGATTATACCACTGATGAACATAAGCTCAAACGTTTTCCTTCTACCTTGAAGGATTCATCTCTAAGATGGTTTATGAGCTTGGAGGGAAATACTATCACAACTTGGGATTAAATGAAAAATACCTTCAGTGAAAGATACATAGACTATTGTAGAGTAAGAGATACAAGGGATGAGATTTTTAGAATTACACAAGGACCTGATGAATCTCTAGAAGAATTTGAAGAGAGATTTCAAATAAGCTACAAGAGAGCTCAAAATTTCACTATGGATGAAGATTCACTCAAGCTTGTCTTACTCAAAGGAATAAGATAAGATATGATGGAAACATTAAATCTCCTATCCAATGGAGACATCTATCAGTTGGGCTATGATGATATCAAAAGAATATTCAAGAACCACTCAAGGTCCTCCAGAAAGAAAGGTAGACACAATAGAGGTTTGGTATCTCAATATTCTGACCCTACAATTCATATCAAGAATAATTAGGAGGATTAATAAAGGACATGAAGACTGATATTTTACACTCTTTATCCATGCAAATGGATACCTTGCAGATAAAAAAGAAACAGGAGGAAGCAAAAAATACATTATTTGTCTATTGTCCCAAATGCACTAAAAAAACATCATAGAAATGAGTGCCCTTTAGACCTTATATATGTTTGTGGTATTTGTGAAGAAAATCATCCAACTAACAAATTTCCTTCTTTGTTTGGATTGAAATCTAGATTTTGAGGAGCATAGGAGAACGTGGAATCATTATACTTCATCAATCAAAGATGAAATGGAGCACCAAGACCATTTCAAATAGGTTTGAACTTCAATCCTACTCAAAATTTTAGTGCATACATTTCTCAAATGTCTCCTCAACTATGGTATAACCCATAACCTTGGACAAATCCAAACCCTTGGCATACCAAGGACCTCCAATTCCTCCTCCATACCAATATTTTCCTAGCATGCCATAAAATCAATGGAGTCAACCATGACAAGGATGGAGGCCACAAAATTTTGAACAACCTGCATTACTGCCTCCTCCTACTCCTCAAAATAACATTAATCAAAACAAGGCTCCTCCTAAGAAACGTCATCTACCTACTCAACCTGCTCCAAATCCGAACAACAAGCAAGTACAACCTGTATACAACAATGATACAACTTATCATACTTATTATTTGGAATTACAAGGGATAAATCTCAGATCGGGAACATTTTTGTAACAACAGTCGAAGCTCATAGAAAATGAAGAATCTGAGAAATAAAATATTACCTTACCTCAACCACAACCCCTCCTTACCCTGGAAGATTACAAGAAAATAAAAATTATACATATGAGGAAAAATAACTTTTAGGAGAGCTTAATAATGTGTGCATAAAGATACCTCTCTTACAAGATCTTAAGGATGTGCCCATTTTCAACAAGTATATCAAGAAATAATGCATTAGAAGACTGGGGAGAAAAAGGAAAGATGCTCCTACCATAAATGTCATAGGATAGTTAGTTGACCTTATTCTTGGGAAGTTGATTGTACCTAAATACTTGGATCCAGGGAGTCCCTTAGTAAATGTGCATATTAATAACACCTTAGTACATAATACTCTTATTGATCTAGGAGATGAAATCAATGTTATGACTAAAGATATTATATTAAGACTCAACCTTTATGGGTTTTTGAGAGATACCCCAACTGTCCTACAACTAGCAAACATATCTACAATCAAACCTGAAGGCATGTTGGAAGATATCATAATCTCCATTGATTCTTGGGAGTACCCTACTGAATTCCTAGTCATTTAACCCAAGTCTCAATCCAAGGGATATCCTCTCATTTTGGGAAAGCCTTGGTTGGACACAACAGATGCATACATTCGATGTAGAGAAAACAATATGACTATCACTGATGGTTTATCCCAAAAATAGATTGTTCTTTACCCTCCTGCACAACCTTTGATAATAAAAAAATATGCCTATGTAGGTGGAAGAGGAAGATGACTTGACACAAATAAATTCCTACCCCATCTACACAATTCACACTTCCTTGACTAATAGTACAATCGATGAGGACACTTTCCTAGAAAATTTTCTGCAAAATCAATATCCAAATGATGTGAAAATAGAAGGGATAAATGATGATAACGGATCTGAAATTTCTGCAGAAAATGACACTGAATTATGGATAGATTTGTTTATTGCTGAGATAGAAGACCCAACTATCAAAACCATAGATATCAACCCTACAAAAGCTCTCAAAATCAACAATAAACTCACTACTCAACAGGAACAAAAGTTGTTAGATGTGATGAAAAGAAATATTGAAGCTTTTGCATGGATTATAAAGACATGAAAGGCATCCATCCTTCTATTTGTACTCACCATATTTACATCAAGGAGAGTTGCAAATCTGTTAGGTAGCCCCAAAGAAGGATGAAACCTGCAATGAAATACATAGTTAAACAATAACTTCAGAAGTTGCTTGATGCCATATTCATATATCCTATTTCAGACAGTGAATGGGTCTCTCTTCTATTTATTGTCCCAAAGAAGAATGGGCAGTCGAGGATATCTGTGTATTATCAAGAGTTGAACAAGGCTACCAAAAAAGACCTTTTTTTCCTACCTTTTATTGATCAAGTTTTGGATGTCTTAGCCGAGAAGAAATAATTTTCCTTTATGGATGGTTTTAGTGGATACAACTAGATTCAGATCAGTCTCGAGGATCAAGACAAGACCACCTTTACTTGCCCCTGGGGTACATTTGCTTACAAAGTCTTACCATTTGGTCTGTGTAATGCCCCGACCACTTTTCAAATAACAATTCTCAACATGTTTTTAGTACGCATCCATGATAAAGTTGAAATCTATATGGATTACCATACCCCTTATGGAAATTCATTTGATGAAGCCTTGGACAATCTAGATAAGGTTCTCCAAATATGTAGAGAAATGAATTTATACCTTAGCAATGAAAAATGTAATATGATGATGAATGAATGGATTGTTTTAGGACATCATCTGTCCTCCAGAGGGATTGAGGTAGACAAAGATACGATCAAAATCGTCACTTTACTTCCTACCCCTTTGAAACCAAAAGATGCAATAAGATTTCTTGGACATGTAGGATACTATAGAAGGTTCATCAAGGATTTCAGTAAGATGACCGCTCCTTTCTTTACCTTGTTGTCCAAAGATGTAGATTAATGTTGGATCATGAACTGCCAACAAGCGTTTTAGACAATAAAAGAAAAACTCTCAACTGCTCCTATATTACAAGGTCCTAATTGGGATCTTCCATTTCACATTCACATTGATGCATCAAACAAGGCTGTAGGAGAATTCCTAGGAAAAAATGAATACAATAAACCCTATGCAATCTATTTTATCAGTAAAAATTTGGTTGGTGCAGAGATCACCTACATTGTTACAAAGAAATAACATTTAGCATTTTTTCATGCTCTCAATAAATTTAGATATTATGTCACAGGGTATAAATTTTTTGTACATATAGATCATGTTGCCATTAGATACTTGATGAATAAACCTGACA
Source organism: Picea sitchensis (assembly GCA_010110895.2). Taxonomy (NCBI): domain Eukaryota; kingdom Viridiplantae; phylum Streptophyta; class Pinopsida; order Pinales; family Pinaceae; genus Picea; species Picea sitchensis. Next base: position 206,510 of record SNQJ01S0000871.1, read on the forward strand.
TTAATGGTAGGATGATTAGATGGTTTATGTTATTGCAACAATTTGATCTAAACATTCTTGATAAGCTTGGAAAACAAAATGTAGTTGTGGATTTTTTATCAGGTTGAGTAGCCCTAATGAAGAAGGCATGATCGATGACCAGTTCCAAAATGAGCACGTATTTTCCATATCAAAACAAACCCCTGGTTTGTTGATATATCAAATTATCTAACAACACGAAACGTACCTCAACATTTCTATTGAGATTCACAATAATACTAAGAGGGGGGGTGAATCGGTATTGTATCAATCTTCTCAAATTTATTTTCCTTAAACCTTTAATATTATTTTTAAGTGCTTGCTTAATCATGAGTGCACGCATAAATCAAAACAACATAGAAAACACAGTACACTAGAAATTTTACGTGGAAACCCAATGCATTAGAAAACCACAAAATATCTTTCTTTATGTTCTTCTGTAAGCACCAACTTACAATTTATAATCTTTCAACTCAACAGGCACCCACCTATTGCAAATAATGAGGACACCAATCGTCTTAGGCACCACCTCATTACAAATGATGAGGACACTAATCCTCTCAGGCACCAACCTATTAAAAATTATGAGGACACCAATCCTCTCGGGCACCAACATATGGAGTGAGAACACCAGTCCTCTCCCCTGCACCACCCTACCTCCCTATATTCAAAATTTTTTCTTACACAATTAAATCTTTCTCAAAGTTACAAGAGCTTTTTCCTCTTTGTGCATCAACACTTACTCAATCAACGCACATCCATGTTTATAATATCTTTGCATGAGTTTGACTAACTGTATGTGAGCACATAACAGTTGTATTGTGGACATATTTTGACCAGATCAAAGTCCAGTTAGTTATATGTGGACAAACTTATGTCTAAATTAATTATGTGGATGCGTAACAGTTATATTGTGGACATATCTTGACCACTTCAAAGTCCAGTTAGTTATATGTGGACATACTTCTGTCTAAATTAAGAATATTTCGTGTTCAGTTATGGCTGGACATTGTTTGACTAAATCAAATTGACCAAATCTTGCATCTCATAAAAATTGACGCAACCATTTACATTATGGTTTACTAAGTGCCTAATGTGCAGATAGAATAGGAGCACAAAATTCAAATCACAAGTCTTCAACTTGTCACACTTGCCCTTCATTGCGCTCACCTAGTTACCCCACCATGCTGTGAGCATGCCCTGGTGACTTGCTTACTTGACTGCTAAACTTCCACATGTTTCATCGCAGTCCACTACGTCAGTTGTTGCACTAGCTCAAGGAACCATGTCGATTTTCTTTTGCACCATTGACAAGCGACCGACTTCGTTTTTTCACACTCCACTGCGTTGTTCGTCATACTAGCTCAAGGAACCTTGTATATTTAATTCTACGCCATTGAACAGTGACCGACTTTGTTTCGTCACACTCCACTGCAAAAACGAGGACATGGAAATCAGTTGCAATCTACTCTGTCACATTTTTTTCATCGTACTTCACTTTTGAATTGCATCATAGGTCATCCCCTTGTCAATCCGGCTGCAGTTATCTGTTATCACCAAGAATTTATTCATCGACTGATCATATCTGTGATCAAGTCCTAGCCATTGATATTCCTCTGCATCATTGATCCTTTCATCCTTCGATCCTTCTGCGCACTGTTGTTTTCATCTTTTCACAAATTCCTCTGTCTATGCGTCATACTATTTGTTATTGTGCAAACTTTTTTTTCCATTCTTTGTTATTGCGTTATAACTGACCATGTCCATGACCACTTTGACATCAATGACAACATATGTGCAACAAACTCTCCCTTTTCCATTGATGGAAACCAAAAGAGACTGACTTCCAAATCAATGGCCTTTATGCTAAGTTGCTCCCCCTTTCAATGTGCACAATTTACAAATCAATGGCCTTTATGATAATCTAATCCCCCTTTCAATGTGCACAATAAATTCCCCCTTTCAATGTGTATCAACATCCGGGTTTGTTGGTTTTTGTTTGTTACTCTCCCCCTTTGACAACAATAACAAAGAGAGACTGTGTATATTCCCCCCCCCTGGGAAGAAGGACCTATGGAATCCTGTGTGAAAACATGTTCTTGCACTTTGTACACACCTCCACAAATAGCTGCACATAACCAAACATAACTTTGTACGCGCACATAACCACCCTCAAACAGAATACCATCAAGAACCATTGCAAACTTCCATTGTGTGCATCTCCACAAAATCAGTGAGTTATGTTCTTTACTGAAGTAAGGAAGACGACGCCATGCTCAACCTATGTCTAAGATACTCAAAGGTTTCTCTTGGTAATGGCTTGGTAAAAATATTTGCAATATGCTCTTTGGAAGGAACATACGCTAATTTGACCACTTAATCTTGAACCTGTTCTCTGGGAAAATGATATTTGATTGGGATATGCTTAGTCTTATACTGTTTAACGAGGTTTTTAGACATATTGATAACACTTGTATTGTCACACATGATGGTGACAAGTTGATCACAAGGAACTTGAATATCCTTGAGATTGTTTATTATCCACAATACTTGAGTACAACAAGATCCTGCAACTATATATTCGACTTTGGTTGTAGAAAGGGAAATGGAAGTTTGTTTCTTGTTGATCTAGGACATTAAACAACTACCAAGGAAGAATGCACCTCCACTAGTTCTTTTTTTTTCATCAATACTCCCTGCCCAGTCTGCATCTGTATAAGCTTTGAGAACGAGGTCTGTAATGTCCCTAATCTGAAACCCTTTGTAATTGTACATATAGGTTGGTGATTTGTTGGTACCAATTGTAACTATAAATGTACATATAGGATGGTGAGTCGTTGGCACCAAGTATTGGTTTTGTGCGCACCTGAGTAAGTGCACGAGGATTGTTATCAAAGGAAGGGTGCACACATTTCACAGTGTTGCGCACACTTGGGTAAGTGCGTGGGGATTACCTGGGAGTGTGCACTAAGCCAAGTTATATATGTGTGTGTGTGTGTGTGTGTGTGTGTGTGTGTTTGTGTGTGTGTGTGTGTGTGTGTGTTTGTGTGTGTGTGTGTGTGTGTGTGTGTGTGTGTGTGTGTGTGTGTTTGTGTGTGTGTGTGTGTGTGTTGTGTGTGTGTGTGTGTGTGTGTGTGTGTGTGTGTGTGTGTGTGTGTGTGTGTGTGTGTGTGTGTGTGTGTGTGTGTGTGTGTGTGTGTGTGTGTGTGTGTGTGTGTATTAAGGCCGAAGAGCCTAAGTCATTATGAGGCTGGTGAGCTGAGATTCAAATAGGCCATTGTGCCTATCCATGTAAATGTAATCACACTCATTAATATTATCACATCGTTGCGTTCATGAAGATCAGATGAAATGAGACGGGGGGCTAACTTCATCGAAGAAAGGAAAGGGGGGGGACTTAAGTCCTAGGGAATATTTTATTAATATTTTTGGAAAAGTGTAAGTTATGGATGATTATTTATCTTAAGTCCCCGGGGATGGGAATGAGAATGAGTGACCAAGTCACTAAAGCTATTTATGAAGGTGACAAGTATCCATTTTAAGGCATGCTATATATATTGTTGGCCTTAGTGTATTTTGAGAGAACTCGTGGTGGGGGGGATTCATTCATTTTCTCATGTGCAGAAGGGGGTCGAACCATCTGAGAAAGGACGACTATTAATCTTATCTACAAAGAAGATCTTGTAAGGGTTTTATGTATTGTAACCAGAGTTTTTTTGCTGAAGAGAAGGGTTGTCGGTACCATGAGCAATCTCTCTAAGTGAGACATTTGTTGTCGAAGAGACGGGTTGTCACGCCCATGAGCATTCTCTCCAGGTGAGAGTCTTGCTCGGAATTGTTCCCTGGTGAGTTGGGAATTAGTTTCAGGGCTCTGAATATTCCTGTCTGGATTAGATCTGGAACCCTGGAAGGGAAGTGGGGCAACTGGGGGACTATTGAGAAGAGAAGGAGCACACTTCCTTTGGTGTAATAGGTGTGTGGGGAATGAGGGATTGTAGACTAGGTTCAACAATGACACCTTGGACTGAGCAATTTTGTTGAGTATCAGACTTTAGCCTGTCACTAGGAACCTTTTTCCATGGGGGAGTTAATCCTTAGCTCATGGGTGACCTGTTTTTGAAATCTTATGAGCAACAAATTTTATGGTTGGGAGGAACATCGGAGTTCTACGCGCAGTTGGTGAATTTTCATAAAAGATAAGTGTCTTATGTGCTTATCTCATTTACCGTGTACTTAATTATTTTTGTTTAATATGGGTTTAATTCTTGTATGTTGTTGCATATAATTAATTTTTGTTATTTTGTATATTGTTGCTTGCACATGTAAGTGTGGTGTGGATATTTAGTAATTGTAGTTGTGCATGAGTATGATAGTTGTTGTTAGATTTCCTGTTAAGTTAACCATATGATAGTGGTCTCAAGTCTTCGTGGAGAAGTTAGATTGGTCGTGCGTGTAGGAAAATACTTTGTGAGCACAAGAGGTTGGATTTGTTGGTGCGCACAAGGAAACAGAATTGGCGTGTGACGCCAGATTGGTTGCGCGTGCAATACTGAGCACATGTTCAGTATGGATTGCGTGCATAGTAGTGTTGTGTGCTCAATATACTTGTGCGCGTAGTTTTTTTGTGTTGTTTCGCTGTTATAAATTGTTTGGCATGACTTAGCTTGGGGTTGAGCGTGTTACTTCATGTAATTATGTACAGACTAATGTTATAGAGTAGAATATGCACATTAGATTTTGGAGTATCATTTCTCAATAATAAGCTGGGTAATATTATAGATTGGTATCAAAAGTAGTTTGGTAACAAGTATGTTACACGGTCTGTGTCTTTTGGATACCATAAGCCATAATAAAAAATGCCTTGCAAGTATCTAAATATTATTTTAACTGCAAGGACATGAGTTTCCTTAGGATTGGATTGAAACCTGCCTACCAAACCGAATTCTTGCATGATGTCAGGCCTTGAAGCTGTGAGATAGAGTAAACTTCCTATCATAGACCTATACATGGTTTGATTTATTTTTGGAGCATCGTCATCTTTGTTGAGTTTGCAACTAGTAGTCATAGGAGTGCTTACTAGTGTGTAGTTTTCCATGCCAAATTTATTCAAGATATCCTTGAGATATGTACTTTGATAAATGAAAATTCCTCTTTCTGATTGATGAATTTGTAGACCAAGAAATAAAGAGATTTCCACAAACATAGACATCTCAAACTCTTGTTGCATTGCAGCTACAAACCTCTTACTCATTAATTCAATGTTACTGCCAAAACCATTATCATCAAGATATACTACAATAATTAATAGATCTTTACCTTCAGCCTTGATGTATAAGTTGTTATCATTTGTTCCTTTTTGAAATCCTTGTTGGTGCAAATACTTGTCCAGTATGTAGTACCAAGCTCTTGGATCTTGTTTTAGCCCATACATGGCTTTCTTTAATTGGCATACATAATCTTTTTTGTCAATCAACTGAAAACCCTTTTGTTACTCCACATAAACTTCTTCCTCTAGGTCACCATTTAAAAAGGTTGATTTGGCATCCATATGATAAACTTTGAATTTTTTGTATTATGCAAAAGCCAAAAACATCTTGATAGCTTCAATTCTTGCAACATGGGAAAAGGTTTCTTCAAAGTCCACTCCTTCTACTTGAGCATACCCTTTTCATGCCAGTGTGGCCTTGTATATGACTATTTTTCCATCTTCATTCAACTTGTTTATGTATACCAATTTAGTTCCAATTACATTTTTGTTATTGGGTCTTGGAACAAGATCCCAAGTCTTATTTTTTTCTATTTGGTCTAGTTATTCATTCATGAATTTGACCTAGTGGTAATCCTGACTTGCTTGCACAAAAATTTTGGGTTCACTCATGGACAACAATGCAAAATTTGCAGAGCTAGATGTATCTATAAGTTTTCTTCTAGTTTGTACTCATGCTTCCTTGTTTCCAAGAATCCGACTTTCTAGATGATGTTTTTGAACATACCTTGATGGTGTCTTTGGTTGTGGTGTTTCCATTCTCTCCTCTTCCTAGTAATCCTCTTGTTCGTGATACTCATTAATTTCGTCATCTTATGGTTCCTTTTTTATTGATTCAGCATATGAATCATCATGGTGTTGGTGTCTTACTGGATGAAGTGGTACTTCATCTACTTTCGCATATACACTCTCAACTATCTTGTGGAGTATTTTATTGTATCACTTGTACCCTTTGCTTTTAGAGGAGTATCCTAGTATGATACCTTTATCAGCTCTAGAATCAAACTTATCCAAGTTGTCTTCATTTCTTTTAATGTAGCATTTTCTTCCAAATATCTTGAAATGTTTTATTGATGTTGATCTACCATGCCATGAATCATAAGGGGTTTTATTGTTGTTTACTCTCATGTGAGCTTTATCGAGAATGTTGAGAGAAGTTTGAATGACCTCTCCCCAAAAGGTATTGGGTACTTTTGATTAATCAAGCATTGCCATGACCATTTCTTGAACTGTTATGTTCATCCTTTCTACAACTCCATTTTGTTGAGGGGTTCTTGCAATAGCAAAATGTCTCTTGATCCCATGTTTTTCACAATAACTGTTGAATTCATAAGATGTGAATTCTCCTCCTCTATCTGACCTTGGGAACTTGATTTTTAAGTTCATTTCATTTTCTACCCGCACTTTGAAGATTTTAAATCTTTCAAAAGCCTCGAATTTATGGTTTAACAATCCAACCCAAGTCATCCTGGTATAATCATCAATCAACAATATGAAATATTTTTCACCTCGTGGTGACTGTGTATAAGTAGGGCCATAGAGATCTATATGGATTAGCTCAAGAGGTCGAGTGGTGGAGTGTTCTCTTACCTTGAATTGAACTCTTGATTGCTTTCTAAACTTACATGACTTGTAGACAATATTCTCAGGTTTGGAAATTTTAGGCATATCCCGTATAACATCTTTTCTTCCTAGATTAACAAGATGATTAAAACTAAGATGTCTTAGTATTTTGTGCCAAATCCAACTCTCGTCAGTTTTACCAATGCAACATTTTTATTTGCCTTCTTCTAGGACATACACATTCCCCAAAGTTCTAAATGCCTTTACAACAGTCTTCCATGTATTCACATCCATTAATTTATAGCCTTTTTAATGAAAGAGAACATTGTGTCCTTGGTCACACATTTGAATTGCACTCAAAAAGTTATGTTTTAGACCATCTGCATACAACACATTATGTGATTTTGTATTTCCCTTCTTATCTTCATCTAGTATAACTGTTCCTTTTCCTTTAATTATGGCTAGAGCATTATTTTCAAAAGTAACATTACCAATTTGTTCTTCAGTTAGGAATTCAAACTTACTCTTGTCTCTTGTCATGTGCTTGGAGTAGCCATCGTCAATATACCAATGATTTTCTTGATTTTTGGCATATAGAGTCAGTCCACATTCTTCTTTGTTTTTATTTTTCTTCCTCCAAACCTGGTAAATTTTTCTCGTTTGTCTTGCTTAAAGATAGGCAACATTTTGCTTCTACATTCACTTGCCTTGTGTCCAAAATTATTTCATATGTGGCACACAATTTCATTCAGTAAAGGAGAGATGGGATTGTTAAAAGAATTTTGAACCATAGGCATTTGAGGTTTACTGAATCTCATTCCTATATTTCTGCTATATCTGAAAGTCCTGCAACTTATAGCCTTATGTCCAAAATTACCACAAGAGAAACAATATCCATAGAAAAATTTGGATGCCTTGGAATTAAGAACTTACTTGAAGGAATTGGTCTTTGTTTGCCAACTTGATAAGATTCAGAAGTTTGTTGTTTCCTTGCTTCATATTTGTTTTCATGGTTGGGTCGATCCAGTTCTAACAACTTATTCTTTTCATTATATGCCTTGTTAGGCTGACTATTGTTTCCCTTGAGATCATTGACATAGTTTTTGGGCTTCTCAGTAGTTGACATGTTGATGCTTGACTCACCTTTAACAACGTTCAAACTTTCCTTATATCCCAGTCTTGTCTTGTCATCTGGTGATCTCTGATTGCTAAGAATGTTATCTAGAATTTCAGATCCTCTTACAAATTTGATATTCATTTGAGTCTTGGACTTCTCTAGATATTTTCTTAAGGATATTATTTTTGCTTCTAGTTTGTCATAGATGTTTTCATTTTCTTTTATCTGATTCATCAATATTTCTTCCTTTCTTTTGGCCTCTTCTAGCTAGATTTTTAAGATGACTATATCTTTGCCAATCTCATTGTCTTTTTCTTTATAAATTTGTAACTGTTCCTTTCTTAGTCTATTCTTTTTCTTGAGTTGGGAGATTTCCTCCAGGGTACTAATGAGTTCTCCTTCCATGTCGACTACAACTTCACACTCTTTTATGTCTATTTTTACTTGATCATATCTTTGTTGCTCTAAATCCATAAGAAGTTTTTCATTTTGAGTCGTATCTGGCTCATATTCTACCTCTTCAGTTTCTAAAAAAGTTGTTTCTATCCTCCCTTGGATAAAAGTTGTTCCTTTTAAAAGACTTTTTCCTCTTAAACTCCCTAGATTTATAATTGCTTTTCTTCCTTTTTCATGGATGTTGTTTTCTTTGAAAGGACATTTAGATGCAAAATGACAAACTTTGCCACAATGAAAGAATTTGAAATGTAACATACCTTTATACTTTATGGATCCCCTCTTTAGTTTCCTTACAAAGTTAGCTTCTTATTCATTTGAGAAGTGTTCAGAGGAATCATGATCTTGAGATGTTGACGATTTGACAGAAGCCTTGAAGACTACATCCTTTAGATCTAGTTGCTCTTTCCTAGTCCTCATATCATAAGTAGTCAGTATTCCATGGAGCCTATCCATAATCAAATTATCTAGTTCATGCATTTCTTCTATAACATAAACTTCCGCATCAAGTCTTGAGGGAAGCGATCGCAGTCCCTTCTAAACCACCATAGCTTCTTCAATATTTTCACCTATCCCTTTCATAGTGTTTATAGTCTCATCTACTCTAAGAAAGAAACCTGCAATACTTTCATCTTCACTCATCCTTAAGCTTTCAAATTGCATTCCGTGAGATTGAAGTTTGGCCAACTTTACTTTCTCGTCTCCTTCATAATTGTTTACCAATTTATCCCATATTTCCTTTGAGGATTCCAACTGCATTACTTTAACAAATTATTTTTATGCAATCCCACCTTGGATAACATTCATAGCTCTTGCATTGTTGTAGTAATTTTTCTTACCAGCTTCATCAGTTGGAAGATTTGTTGGAATTTTATAACCATCTACCACGATCTTCCAAATTTCCATACCAAGAGACATCAAGTATGTCTTCATTCTGATTTTCCAAAAAGAAAAAAATGTTTTGTTGGATAGAGGAGGTATCGTTGAAGAAGAAGAGGAATATTGACTTGCCATACCTTTTGTGTGATCTTCCTTCCACTTGTTAGGCTGTTACAAAAGGAACCTGGCTTTGATACCAATTGTTGAGATTCACAGTAATACTTAGAGGGGGGGTGAATCATTATTGTATCAATCTTCTTAATTTTCTTTTCCTTGAAGCTTTAATATGATTTTGAAGTGCTTACTTAATCCTCAATGCATGCAAAAATAAAAACAACACAAAAAACATAGTACACCATAAATTTTACGTGGAAACCCAATGCAGGAGAAAACCACATAACATCTTTGTTTATGTTCTTCTACAAGCTCCAACTTACAATTTATAATGTTTCATCTCAGCAAGAACCCACCTATTGAAAATAATGAGGAGACCAATCCTCTTAGGAACCAACATGTTACAAATGATGAGGACACCAATCCTCTCAGGCACCATCCTGTTACAAATGATGAGGACACCAATCCTCTCGGTCACCAACCTATGGAGTGAGGACACCCATCCTCTCCCCTGTGCCATTCTACCTCCCTGTATTAAAAAAAAAATCTTACACAATTAAATCTTTCTCAAAGTTAACAAGATGTTTTTCCTCTCTATGCATCAACACTTACTCGATAAACACACATCCCTATTTATAATATATTTGTGTGAGTTCAACTAATTGTATGTGAATGCATACCAGTTGTATTGTGGACATAATTTGACTAGATAAAAGTCTAGTTAGTTATATGTGGACAAAATTATGTCTGAATTAAGTATATGTATGTGTAACAATTATATTGTAGACATATCTTGACCACTTCAAAGTCCAGTTAGTTATATGTGGACATGCTTCTGTCTAAATTAAGAATATTTCTTGTTCAATTATGATTGGACATTCTTTGACTAAATAAAACTGACCAAATCTTGCATCTCATCAAAATTGATGCATCAATTTACATTATGTTTTACAGAGCGCCCAATGCCCAGATAGAATAGGAGCACAAAATTCAAGTCACAAGTCTTCAACTTGTCACACTTTCCCTACAGTGCACTCACCCAGCCACCCCACCAGAATGTGAGTGTGCCCTGGTGACACTAGCTCAAGGCACCATGTATATTTTCTTATGTGCCATTGACAAGTGACCAACTTCGTTTCATCGCTCTCCATTGCATCATTCGTTGCACTAGATCAAGGTACCCTGCAAATTTTTTTCTGTGCCATTGAAAATAGACCGACTTTGTTTTGTCACACTCCATTACGCAATTAAGGATAGGGAAATATGTCACAATCTACTCTGTTCCATTTTTTTTTTTGCATCGTACTTCATTTATGAACTACGTTATAGGTCATCCCCCTATCAATCCGACTGCAATTATCTGTTATCACCAAGAATTTATTCACCAGTCGATCATATATGTGATCAAGTCCTATCCATTGATATTCTTCTACATCATTGATCCTTTCATCCTTCGATCCTTCTGTGCATTGTTGTTTTCATCCTTTCATGACTTCCTTAGTCCGTGGGTCATACTTTGTGCCATACTATATGTTATTGTGCGCAATTCTTTTTTTATTTTTGTCTGTTATTACATTATAAATGACCATGTTCATGACCACTTTGACATTAATGACAACATATGTGCAACAATTTATCCTACAAAGAGAGATGCAAGATTGTCCAAAAAAGTTCAGCCTACACTTGGGTTGCAGGTTATTTGTTCAAACTTGGCCCAAACCAGATTTTAAGGAGATTCACAAGACAAGATGAGGTGCATGATATCTTGCATGATTTTCATGATGAACCATGTGGAGGTCATTATGCAACCAAGATGACAAGTTATAATATACTACAAGATGGATATTATTGGCCAACCCTACATAGATATGCTCAACAATACACTTCACGTTGTGATGAATGTCAAAGAAGGGAGAAACCAACAAGGAGGAATGAGATGCCTTTACAGCCCCAAGTATCATTGAAACCATTTGACAAGTGGGGAATGTACTTCATAGGTCCAATTTATCCTCCATTAGGGAAAAAGAAACACATATTGGTATGCACAGACTATCTAACAAAATGGGCTAAAGTAAGGGCCATGAAGGATGCCATAGAATCAAATGTAGTTGCATTCCTCCAAGAATTCATATTCTCAAGGTTTGGTTATTCACGGGAGATAGTCATAGATCATGGCCCTCAATTTACATCAAGACTCATTGAATAAATCATTAAGGAACATAACATCTGCCACATAAATTCAACACCCTACCATCCTCAAGCAAATGAGCAAGTCGAAGTCATAAATCGAGAGCTAGAAAAAATCATCACCCAAACAATGATCATGAACAAGAAAGATTGGTCAAAAAATCTCACAAAAGCAGCATGGGCATACAAAATTACATGTAAAACTACCACAGGGCTTACTCCTTTTGAATTAGTCTATGGTAAGAAGTCCATGCTCCCTATTGAATTTGAATATCATACATTAAGAACAACTGTTGAATTAGGCATGACTTTGCAGTCAACACAAAGAGAAAGATTGAGCCAACTGAATGCCTTAGATGAGTACATGATGTAAGCCCTCTTCAACACTGAAGTGGTGCAACAACAAAGAAAGGATTGGCATGAAAAGAAGATTAAGTACATAAAGTTCAAAGAAGGCGATTGGGATTTGTTATATGTCTCAAGGTTTAAGGATTTCAAAGGGAATTTGATGACAAGATGGATAGGACCATACATCATTGAAAAGTGTTATGATAATGGTTCAATGTAGATCAAAACCATTGATAAAGAAGGAATATCCCTACTAGTGAATGTATTCAAACTAAAGACTTACAACAAGCCCTTGACAAAACAAGAATTCACAACAACAGTGAGGAAACAAAATCTAGATGTGATTGATAACAAAAATGCTCTCAATCCATCCCAAGAAAGAGATATGCAAAAAAAGAATAAAAATCTCGGATGAAAACCTTCCAAAGGAATCTAGGACAAATCTAAGGGTGAAAACCTCCAATGGAGGTAGCTTCAAATATGAAGAATAAATGAATACATTCATCAGGAAAACCTCTCAGAGGCTTGATGAGGCAAGGCATTGATGAAAACCAGTGATGGCACTCCTGCCTTGAGAAAAAAAAAAGAAGAGAAAACAAAATAAATTTTTGTATTAACATCTTGTTTTTGCAGGTACCAAGAACCACAACCATCTGCACAGGAACAAAATTAGTCGTCGACAAAAAGAAAACTCAATAAGGACAATAAGCATTCTCAATTTTCCATGATTTTCATCATTCATACATAACATTTTCCATCATCTCTGTATGATCATCCATTTTTTTCATTTCTATCAAACATACTACTTTCCATATCGAATATGTTTCATTCTACCCTTTTATTTTGATATGAACAGTCTACATGGTTATTCTACATGATCAACCTAACAAGATACTTTCTACAAATAATGGAGGCAATCATAGTCAAAGAAAACATCAACAATTCAATGATAAATATCAGAAATAGAACCACCTTCTCCAACCATTTTTTCATCAGATACATCCTCGAGATAGTAAAAATCAACTTCTACAGGATACTCAGTATCCTGTATAAAATATTCGATGCAACGTAAACAAATCTACATGATGCTCTGTATCATGTAGCACGATTGGAGGTCGCGATATTCCAATACATTTCGGATCTGATCTTGAGGAGGACATCAAGAGAATCTACATGCACCATCACGAAGACAGACCACCTCAAGCCACCTGCAAAAAGAAAATTAATGTGCATGAAAAGGTAAACAAAGGTAACATAACTATCTATCCTATCCACATTTAATCAATCCTCATACATATATATATATATATATATATATATATATATGCTTATTTAATATGTTCAAGCATTCATAAAGACTATAAGGTGATGAAAATGATGACGTTCACGTCTAGTTAGTGGGGGGTGGCATAATTCATGCCAAGATTCGAATCAGCATGCGAAGATTAAATGGTTTAAGTGGAGGTTCATTACGTTGAGTTAAAATAATGAATTAAGTAATTTTGTGATCTAGGTGGATATTGGTGGCCACCCACCTATTCCAACTGGTTCCTCCTGTCTATTTTTATTTTAACACATTCTTTTGTACTTCTTTGTAATTGTGAGTTCTACACTTCTGGGGATGTTTGAAGCCCTACACATCTTCCAGGTGGATACAGGTGGCCTCTCAATGTAATGTCCCTTTCCAAATAGGAGCTACAGAGAGGAGGCTTAATGGTCTAAACCTCCCCATTAAACTATAGCCAGGGCCAAAAAAGAGGTAAACAGAGTTACTAGAGGTCACTCCAGTCAAAGGTGTTATGTTCGGAAAGTGACATTGAGCTAAAAATGGTTAAAAGCACTTTTAAGTCATTATGAGCTAAAAATAGAACAGATGAGCTAAAATTAGAAGTCAACAGTGAATTAGGGTTTCAACAGTGAATTAGGGTTTCAGCAGTGAATTATGGTTTTGGAAAGCTATAAGAGAAGAGTCAGTGACCTAATTCATCATTATGCAGATTATGACTTGTCATTGAAGAGAGAGGTGCATCTTAGGAGAGATAGTTCAGTGGATTCCAGGAGGGAGACACCAGTTGGCTGATTTCGGTATTGAGAGACACACCCTAGTCATTGGAAAGATCACATGGGTCTTCCATCGTTCTTCAGCAGCAGTTACGCAGGGTCCAGCAGCAAGGGCGCACTTATACAGAGTGAGGGCGCAGCTCCTGAGGAGGTTGAGTGGATCAACTTGTCCCATCCAGGAGGAGTGCAGAGATTCCCCTTCAACCCAGTTGAGAGGAAGGCAAGGCACATCTTTTTCCTAGTTCCTCGTCAAATTCCAACGGAGGAATCATCTGGGGCACATTTTCCAGACTTGGAAGTGCGACACTTTTGGAAAACACATTTGGGGTTCCCCAACGAACATCGGGTCAGATTCAGGGAAACCCTTCCGACCCATTTCCCAGTAGACCAAGGCGATCATTTTGAGATACATCTCAGTCGATTACGACGTTGGAATCACTAGGATGCATTTTTCCAGTGAGAGAGGGGCACATTCCCCCAGGAGGATCCATCCGGGGTCCAAACCCACCAGCAGAGGGGCCGGTTAGTTACCAAGCCTGAGATCTAGAGCATGGTGCACCATTTGGGACAGTTTCTAGGCCATTTCGATAGGTATAGCCACCAGGGCGAACTTTCCAGACTTCCAGCAGTTACCGTATGAGTTGCCATAGTTCCAGCTCATCCATTGATCCCGCAGTGCTCATCTATTATCAGGTATTATCATTTAGTTTGCTTATTATATTTTGGCTAAGATCCTTTTGTCTTTTGATCTAGCTGAGTGATTCATTTTATTTAACCGCATTCGGCCTTTGTACTCTGCAGAGATATCATAATATAAACTTTGCAGTCCTTTGTCGCATTTGTTATTTTTATGATCATTTATATGTCGTAAACAATTAATCCTACACACACATTAGTAGTGTTTCCTAGACTAGCCAAGTCAGGAACATTACAGTGGTATCAGAGCTTTAGTCCTGCCAGCCTGTGACTAAAGATGATGAGTGCAGTAGAAGACCCAGAGGGTCGTGAACACGTAGGTGATGAATATGTCACTTACAACAAGCGTAGGGAAAGAAGGTCTAGGCCTGACTTTCCTCCTTTTCCTCCTAGCTCAGAGGAATATGAAGAGGCACACAGAGAAGTAGAGAGAAGGGCATAACGTGAGGCTGAGTGTGAGGCTGAGAGGATGCTAGGAGACAGATATGAGAGACCAGAGGGCAGTGGCAAGGCCCCCATGGAACCAGAGACAACTTTCATGTAGCTTATCAACGATATGTTAGCTATTCAGCGGACCATGTCTTAGTCCTTGGCACAGGTGGTTGATAGATTGACTAGAGTGGGCACCCCGGACGTACAAGCCCCGCATGCAGCATAGGGGAACTCAAGAGCAGGCAGTAGACCCCAGTCACCCACTTGCACATACACCTCTGCGAGTAGGATTCCCAGACCCTTGTTTCCCAGTTTCCAGAGGGAACCCCCGGTAGCAGCACAACCGTCGATAGCACAGAGGCCACCCACTCATACAAAGGACATAACAGAGTATCAGAGGGGGTATGCAACATTGGTTCGTGACTTCCATTAGGACATGACCCTAGTCAAGTATTGTGGACTCAGACTTAGGAACTGCCCCAGAGATACACAAAGAGGAGGACTGCAACAACAACAAGGGCATAACATGGATTTCATCCGAAAAGTTGTTAAACTCACCATACCTTCTTTTGATGGATCGTCCAAATGCACCGCCATAGCTTGGGTACATAAGCTAGACACATACTACAAGCTCAATCAGATGACCGAGACAGAGGCCATTAGTTTCGCGACCTTACACTTGGAGGGTGAGGCACATGAGTGGTGGTATCATGGATTGGTGACATTGGGTCACAGTCGCATCACCTCCTATAGGGAGTTCATAAAGAGGCTCATGGACAGGTTTGACAGGAGGGATCCCGAGATCCACTTCAGGGATCTAGCCCAGTTGAGACAAACTGGCACAACAGAGGCGTTCATCATGGAGTTTCAACGGGTAGCCGTGGTAGTGACATATATATCAGAGCCCAAGTTGATCATGCTATTCATAGAGGGACTCATAGAGCCTTTGAGAGGATGGGTGAAGGCATACATGCCTCCCACCTTGCAGGATGCCATCCTTCGCACTTGAGATTTGGCACACTTAGTGTCAAAGACTAAAACCTTTTCCAAACCCTTCGTACCCCAAAAGGATTGAGACATGAAGCCATTCCAGAGAGAATGGAAGGGCAAGGAGAAGTTGGATGATGAGACTAGGCGAGAGCTTATGAGGAAGAAGCTTTGCTCCAACTGCAGAGACCCTTGGGTCCCAGGTCACAGGTGCATGGGCAAGGGAGAGATTCATTATATTGAGGTGGCAGCAAACAGTGTGGACAGTGAGGAGGAGGAGCGGGACGGTGGATCCACTAGCTCAAAGGAGGAGTCAGCATAGGCAGAGAAGCAGCCTCCCCATAGACCACCAACACCAGCAGGAGCCCATCCTCCAGTAGTCCCACAGCTGCCTGAGCAGGCTAACAGGAGGAAACTAGCAAAGGGAGCAGTCATAGCGATCCTTTCTGGTGTTCCCCGGTATGACCCTCCCAAATCATAGGGACTATTTAGGGGCAACGGGCAATCGCCCTGATAGATAGTGGGGCCACCCACAACTTCATCGACACTTCACTAGTATCGAGATGAGCACTTCAAATAGAGGATTTTTAGGGGTTTGATGTTGCAGTAGTAGATGGCCACACAGTGGAGTGTCTATACAGAGTTCCAGACTTGGAGGTAAAGTTAGGAAACTACACAGTGAGAGACACATTTTATGTGGCTGACCTATCTGACACAAATGTGGTGTTGGGAGTCCAATGGATGATTACCTTGGGAAAAATCACCACCAATTACCAAACCTTGGAGATGGGATTTAGAGACCATGACAGGAAGAAGGTTGTTCTAAGAGGTATGTCAACACGAGCACCGAGGATAGTTTCAGCTAAGAGGATGGAGAGGATATTCAGACATGGGGAGGTAGCATATGTCGCCGAGTGTTTTATCACTACGCGAAAATATTCAGAGGGTCGACAACAGTATCATACAGAGATCAAGAATTTGTTGGGACGACATCAACAGGTTTTTGAGTCGATTCCACCAGGGAGACCACCTGACAGGGGGTTTGAGCACACCATTGAGTTGGAAGAGGGGGCCAAACCGATGATCACCCCCCCTATCGTCATCCTAGGAGGTTCAAGGATGAGATAGAGATGGCAATCAAGGAATTACTATCGATGGGACACATCAGACCGAGCAACAACCCATTCGCTTCTTTAGTTGTCTTAGTTCTGAAGAAGGATGGAAACATCATCATCTGAGAGCAGGACATAGAGAAGACAACATTTCAATGTCACTTTGGACATTTTGAGTTCTTGATTATGCCATTTGGGCTAACCAATGCACCTTCTACATTCCAGTATTGCATGAACCACATATTCAGAGATCAGTTGAGGAAATCGGTCTTGGTTTTCTTCAACGACACCTTGGTCTACAGTAAGACATGGCAAGAGCATATGAGGCACTTGGATGAGGTATTGAGCATCATGAAGGCACAATCATTATATGAAAAAGAGTCCAAGTGTGAGTTAAATATGACAAAGCTTCTTTACTTAGGCCATATCATCAGTGCACAGGGGGTATAGGTACACCAGGAAAATATCAGGGGCATTCTGGACTGGCCAACGCCTAGGAACGTAACAAAGTTGAGGAGTTTCTTCGAGTTGTGAAGCTATTATACGCGGTTCATCTGGGGTTTTTCTCAACTTGGAGCATCGCTGACGGATATTACCAAGCATGGGGCTTTCATCTGGACCGAGGAATCACAGAAATCCTTTGATCACATGAAGGAAGTCATGAGCACTTTTCCAGTGTTGGCATTACCAGACTTCACCTTGCCATTTGTACTAGAGTGTGATGCATCCAACGAGGGTATCGGGAAAGTTTTGATGCAGGGAGGACACCCCATTGTATTCGAGAGCAGGAAGCTCAGTAAACCCGAGAGGTTGTACTCCATTTATGACAAGGAGATGTTGGCCATCATGCATGCCTTGACCAAATTCATACAATATTTGGTGGGTAGCAAATTTGTGGTCAAGACAGATCACAATAGCTTGAAGTATTTCCTTGAGCAGAAGGACCTCAGTGAGCACCGACAGAAATGGGTGACGAAGGTATAGGCATTTGACTTCGACATAGAGTATGTCAAGGGGAAGAAGAACATTGTGGTTGATGCACTATCGAGGAGACCTGTGACCTGTTCTTTGATGGAGATTTCAGCAGATTGGAAATCCCACTTGTTAGTGGAATATTCCAAGAACAAGTTCGCTTGTGAGGTGATGGATGGACAAATACAGAATGACAGGTATAGGGTCATTGACGATGTCATATTCTACAAGGATAGAGTCTACTTGGTTCCATATTCGAGACTCAAGAAGAAGATCCTCACAACAGTTCATGATTCACCACTAGTATGCCATCAGGGTTTTTTCAAAACCTACAGATAGATCAGGGAGAGGTTCTCATGGAAGGGCCTCAAATAGGACTTTATGAGACATGTCAGTGAGTGTGTGACTTGCCAGCAGAACAAATCAGAGCATGCTCTTCCAGCAGGGCTACTTCAGCCACTCCTCATTCCAGAGAAGAAATGGGAGAGTATATCGATGGACTTCATCACAGGCCTACCCAAGGTCCAACGTAAAGACTGTATCTATGTAGTGGTCGACAGATTGACCAAGTTTGATCACTTCTATGCCATACTGACAGAGTACAACACAGTTCAGGTAGCCGAGCTATTCTTTAAGGAGGTCTTCATACTTCATGGGTTGCTGAGGAACATCGTCAGTGACAGGGATAGTCGGTTCATGGGGACATTCTGGAGAGAGTTGTTTCGGTTGGTGGGGACAGAGCTGAAACCCAACACCAGCTATCACCCTCAGACAGATGGGAAGACCAAGATTGTCAACAAGTGGGTTGAAGGATATTTGAGGAACTATGTAGGTGGACAACAGAGAACATGGGTAAAGTGGCTACATCTAGGAGAGCATTACTACAACACCACTTTCCACATGTCCATTGGTATGACACACTTCCGAGCATTGTATGGATATGATGCTCCCACTTTGGTAGACTTGGTTTTCAAAGAGAGAAGAGATCCCAAGGCCAAGGATTGGATCATAGAGAGTCAGGAGATTCTCAAGTTGTTGAAAGAGAACCTACAAACGATACATAACCGACAGAAGATGGGTGTGGACAGGCACAGGATGGAACGCAATTTTGAGGTTGGGGATTTGGTTTTCTTGAGACTCCAACCTTACAGACAATCATCTCTGAAGAAGAGTGGGGCCGAGAAGCTCAAGCCCAGATTTTATGGCCCTTACAGGATCATGCACCGAGTAGGCGAGGTTGCTTATGAGTTAAAGCTTCCAGAGGGGAGCAAGATTCATAATGTGTTCCACGTATCTTGCCTCAAAAAGGCAGTGGGACATTTCATTATCACATCAAAGGAGCTTCCCCCATTGGATGAGGAGGGACAGTTGGAGTTGGTTCCGGAGGAGGTTTTAGAGTTCCGGGAGTGGAAACTGAGGAGCAAGGTCATCAGAGAGTGTTTGATCAGATGGAGAGGGCTTCCAGTAGAGGACACTACTTGGGAGAGCGAGTAGGTGTTGCAATACCCTGGACTGGTATTGCTTGAGGACAAGCAATTTCAGGAAGGGAGGATTGTAATGTCCCTTTCCAAATAGGAGCTATAGAGAGGAGGCTTAATGGTTTAAACCGCCCCGTTAGACTATAGCCAGGGCCAGAAAATGGGTAAACAAGGTTACTAGAGGTCACTCCAGTCAAAGGTCTTATGTTCAAAAAGTGACATTGAGCTAAAAATGGTTTAAAGCACTTTTAAGTCATTATGAGCTAAAAATAGAACATATAAGCTAAAATTAGAAGTCAATAGTGAATTAAGGTTTCAACAGTGAATTGGGGTTTCAACAGTGAATTAGGGTTTTGGAAATCTATAAGAGAAGAGTCATCAACCTCATTCATCATTATGTAGATTATGACTTGTCATTGAGGAGAAAGGCGCATCTCAGGAGAGATAGTTCAGTGGATTCCAGGAGGGAGACACCAGTTGGTTGATTTCAATGATGAGAGACACACCCTAGTCACCGGGAAGATCACATAGGTCTTCCATCGTTCTTCAGCAGCAGTTGCGTAGGCTCCAGCAGTAAGGGCGCACTTATCTAGGGTGAGGGCGCATCTCCTGAGGAGGTTTAGTGGACCGACTTGTCCCATCCAGGAGGAGTTTATAGATTCCCCTCCAACCCAATTGAGAGGAAGGCAAGGCACATATTTTTCCTGGTTCCTCATCAGATTTCGACGGAGGAATCATCTGGGGCGCATTTTTCAGACTCGGAAGTGCGACACTTTTGGTGGACACATTCGGGGTTCCCGAGCGAGCATCAGGTCAGATTCAGGGAAACCCTTCCAACCCATTTCCCAGTATACCAAGGTGATCATTTTGTGATACATCTCAGCCGATTCCGACGGTGGAATCACTATACACATTTTGCCAGTGAGAGAGGGGTTCATTCCCCTAGGGGGGTCCATCTGGGGTCGGTCAGTTACCAGGCCCACCAGCAAAGGGGTCGGTCAGTTACCAGGCCCGAGAGCTAGAGCAAGGCGCACCATTTGGGATAGTTTCCAGGCCATTCTGATAGGTATAGCCGCCAGGGCGAACTTACCAGACTTCCAGCAGTTACTATACGAGATGCCATAGTTCCATCTCATCCATTGATCCCACAGTGCTCATCTATTATCGAGTATTATCATTTAGTTTTATTAGTGTATTCCAACTAAGATCCTTTTGTCTTTTGATCTAACCGAGTGATTCATTTTATTCAGCCGCATTCGGCCTTTGTACTTCGCAGAGATATCATAATATAAACTTTGTAGTCCTTTGTCACATTTGTTATTTGTATGATCATTTATATGTTGTAAATAATTAATCCTACACACACTAGCAGCGTTTCCTAGACTATCCAAGTCAGGAACATTACACTCACCTAATCCAACTGGATTATTTTGTATGTTTTCATGTCAACACATCTTGTTGTACTTCCAGGGCCATTTTGGAGCCCTAAACAGTGTTTTTTTTGGCTCGCCATAGTCAAACTATAGATAGAGTTAGAGTTTGACAACATAATGTGTAGCTCTCTGAAATACCTTTCCAACGGGCTATCACGCGCCTAAAACGGAGGTCGTATGCAAAATTTAAGACCCTGAGAAGTTGAGGTACCAACTTACCCATAAGGGCCCACATGACTTTTGGCATTTCACTTCCTAGGGTTAGGTTTTTGGATGTCTAGGGTTTTGGAATTCATGAGTAATATAAAAAATGCCTCTGGAGCCTCATTGTAATCATTATGCTATGCTTAGACGGATGCGCATAGAAACGACATCTCTTCTTAGAGACAAATACCATTGTTCGAGCAAGTGTTTCAGTTCTGCAGTTTTACAGTTTCAACCTATTTCATTTATTCAATAACATATATTAATCACTGGATATATGTGTTATTCTTCATATCTCTGTGTTTATTGTATTCGGTATGTTAATCAGTTAGTTCCTCTCTTAAATCTGGATCAGTGGTATCAGAGTGGTCTACTCTTCATTTATTTTTCTTCGTGCATGTCCCCGACAAGATCTGGGTACAAGAATTTGGGACTCAAACCAATCGATCCGTTGCAAGATCAGTCGTGTCGAGCCCGACAATAACCCATGGGGGATGAAAATAAAGATGATGGAGTAGGAGATGCTATTAAAATTTTGCTCAAGGAAGCCCTCACGTGAGAAAGGAGCAAAATGATGGACAACTTTGCGCAGATCCTTCGACGGTTGCCCACGGGAGAAGCATCTTCATCAAGCATCCATGCAACCCCCTTCAAGGTACAGGCAAATTTTAATATTCCATTATTTGAAGGACTGATAGATGCGGATGTTGTAGATAAATGGTTGAATCTCCTCGAAGGGTATTTTTCGGTCCACAATTTTTTCGATAAGGAAAATATTACTTTTGCACTCCTCAAGGTCGTCCCCCTTGTTAATGACTGGTGGGATACTTACTCTAAGAAAAGGGCCATAGAGGAATCTGCAATATTTGTGGGGGGCCCTACATGGGATTCCTTTTAGGACGCCATTAAAGAACAGTACTACCCTGTTGGAAACTACGAGGACCAGTACACCAGATGGACTACCCTGCGTCAAGAAAGAGACCAGACAGTATCGGATTTCACCAATATTTTCCATACCCTGTGCACCAAATTGGGTATCAAAGACTCTGAGCGACATATGGTGCTCAAATATCGCAGTTTTTTGCATATATACATTCAAACAGAAATGGATTTTTTGGACATCGCCTCATTCGCACGGCTTATAGATACGTTGTCAAGATCGAGCAAAAATTTAAGCAGAAGAGGCGAGAGTTTGGATCTGCAAACTCCTCACAGCCGAAGCAGGGCAAAGGTGGCCCCAACCCACACAACAAGGGACCGAGCTGAGATGGCCACTCTCAGGACAACCAATCCAAGCCACAACACAAGAAGGGCAATGAGAAGAGGAATAAGGACATGGGAAAATGGTGTGAGTACCATAAAATCCCTTAACACAACACTGAAGAATGTCGCTCCAAGCAATCACTCATGGCCTAGATGAAGGCTTCTGAGTCAGGGGTTGATTTTGATTCTGAATCAAATCCTGAAGGAGGGAATCAGATTATCGATGTTGAACCCAGTGCCACTGTCGCTACCACCAAAGTATGGCCAAGTGAACCAGAAGAACCAGAGGAAGGGGAATGCCTCTTTCACTCACAGATGTGAGTAAAGGGGGCTCCACTTCATTTCATTATCAATAAAAACAGTCAGAAGAACCTAATTTCAGTAGAGGTCATCAAGCAATTGGACCTGCCAACAACACCGCACCCGCAACCCTACACCATCGGTTGGCTTCGCAAAGGAAGATATCTTTGTGTTAGCCAACAATGTCGTCTACCCTATGACATCAAGCCTTTCAAAGATGAGGTATTATGTGATATTGATCCCCTTGAAGTTTGTGATGTTCTTTTAGGACAACCATATTTGTGGAAGCATCATGCTATGTATGAGTCTATACCCCACAATGTTATTATTACTTTGGGTAGACAATTGTACATGATACCATAGGTAGCACCGCCTACCGTTATTTCTTTAATCTCTGCTAAGCAATGAAGTAAGGTCATTTCACAGACCAGGAAGTTCGTCTTCTTTGTGATCCTTGGTCATAGTAATCAGAAGGTCACCGCCACATCCATGGCCTCTATACAGAGCCTCTCTTTGCAACAGAAGCAAGTGGACCGGATCGTGGAAGAATACAAAGACATCTTCTCCTCACCCACCGGGTACCGATGCACTGCAAAGTCAAGCATCCAATTGATCTAACCCCCAATACACCTCTACCTAATGGACCAGTCTATCATTGATCGCTGATGGAAAATAACAAAATCAGGCGTCAGATCCAAGAGCCTCTTCAAAAGGGGCACATAAGACCCAGCTCCTCCCCTTGCAAAAGCCTAATTTTATTGATGCAGAAGAAGGATGGGACTTGACGACTCTGCATTGATTATAGAGCCTTAAACAAAATCATAGTCAAGAACTGGTACCCAATTCCCAGGATTGATGACCTTCTTGACCAACTCAAGGGGGAAAATTTCTTCAGCAAGATTGACCTAAAGTCTGGCTACCACATGGTTCCCATCAAACCAACCGATGTATGGAAGACAACCTTCAAATCTAAAGAAGGTCTCTTCGAATGGTTGGTCTTGCCCTTTGGCTTAACAAATGCACTTGCCACTTTCATGAGGTTGATGGATGATGTATTAAGACCCTTCACCAACTCTTTTGTGGTGGTATATTTGGATTCCATCCTCATCTTCAGCAGGACTTGGGAGGAGCACATGCAACATATTCAGCAGGTTTTGAGCACTCTGCGGTAGCACAAGCTATATGCCAACTTGGAAAAATTCTCTTTTGGTATGAACATGGTCCAATACTTGGCCTACATTGTTGATGAGCATTGGGTACATGTTGATCCAACTAAGATCCAAGTCATCTGTGACTGGCCAGCCCCAACCCACACTAACCAAGATTTGAATCTTCTTGGGACTTGACAACTTCTACCAATGGTTCATGTTGGGATTCTCCCATATTGCATGGACCCTCAGCCAGGTGACCAAGGGCGGTGGCAGGGAAAAGTTCATGTGGGGTGTTAGCACTCTGTAATTTGCCCAAGGTTGTGAAGGCAGTCATAGAGGCAACATCAAAACCACTTCAAGTCTTGGATCTAGCCCTCCGAGACTCAGAGAGGGATCTCTCTATCAGATATAGCTTTATTTTGAATAGGTATTAGGCTAGCTAATGGGTTCAGAGTTTGGATTTTTTAATTGGTTTGGTGGAGCAGGAGAAAAAGGCCACTGGGCAATGGAGTCACAATCTGAGATTTAATCAAAAACAAATTCTACAGATAGCCTTACAGAGAAAGTTAGGCAAATCACTGGATTCTTCATAGGCTTGAGGTATGGCAAAGGAGAAAATTGTTAAGAGGTCGAATTAAAGACAGAGCAGTAAAGAATTATGCGCTTAACGTTCAATGGAAAACATTGACATAGCTTTAAACTAAGAACATGGTGCTTTTACACAAATCCTGATCTTAAATCTCTTTAAAACAATGGCAAAGATAAACATATATGAAAACAGAGGGAAACACAATCACAGAGAGAAAAACTTCACCAATGGCTTTGACACAAGAATCATGTAACTGCTGCGACAGTATCATTGAATTGACGAAAATACAGAAAGCTTAGTGAGTTGTTTTACAAAACTAAATCATGGTCCCTAATTGATCCCCCTTGCACATTTGATTCACTAAAATATATAAACAAGACTCTCCTTGGGCTTAGGAGGTCGAATTCAACTACCTCGGCCAAAAATAACAACAAATCCCCAAAAATCTGGAATTGCCAATTTTGCCAAATTTGCCGAAAATAGGGGTACGCTCAGACATTTATTTCTCCCAATTGGTGACACCTGGGGAAAAAATGAAGGAGTTTATTTTAGATGAGCATTTTATGGACAAAAACCTCCTTCATTTTCTACAAATTGGCCTTCAACTCGTCGAAACAGGTCCCACAAAATTAGGACTGTAACAGAAAAATGAAAAACTGGAAAAATGGGGCTCGAAGGTGGCTTTGATTCTCCTTGTTCATGGCACCTGTGAAAAAACTGAGAGAGATTTTGTTCTTCAGCCCATTATGGAGAACAACCTCTCTCGGTTTTTAAAAATTCGTTTTCTTTTTCCCAAAATCGGCTTCGGAAGATGACATGCTGAACAGGAAAAAATGGGCAATTTAAAAAAAATAAAATTGGGGAAAGCGGTTTTCTTTAGGGATAGGTGGTATTCCGAACCCCCCTGAAGTGGTAAGTGGTTTTAGGGGGGGGTTTCACTGGCTTGTGGAGCTGACAAGTGTCCGGGGGTGGTTTTTAGGAAACAGCTTATCGGACCCCCATGAGTTGATGGGACGTGAGGGGGGGGGGGGGGGATATTTTCAGACCCCCCATGAGCTGATGGGGGTGGGGGGTCCGACATGCATGGGTGAGTGGGTATAAAACTTAGTATAATTTTTTTGTTTTTTAAATTTGTTTTTGTTTTTTGTTTTTTAGTTTTCTTTTAATAAATGTGTTATATTATTATTTATATATATGTATTTTTATATGTTTTATTTTTATTACATTTTGTATTTAATATTTGTTTTTATTGTTTATGTTTTATAATATGTTTTTTATTTAATTTGTTTTTTAATTTTTTATTAATTCTAACTAACTTAACTACTAAATTATTCAACTAAATATTAATTAATTAATTATTAGCTAGTTTAACATATTCTAACTATACTAAAATTATTAATTAATCTAATTAACTTATTTTATTACTAACATTATCAATCTATTGTTCTTTTAGCCTAAGTTTGTTTATGCAAGGATGAGTGGCGGGCGAGAAATAGTCAACAAGACAAAAGGGCAAGGGAGTGAGGTCGCAAAGGTGGATGAAGGATGCAATAGGGTGATGGACTGAAAAGCGCAGCGGTGGATGAAGGATGTAGCAGGGTGATGGAGGATCAGGCGAAAAGGATGGAGGGGGAAAAATGAAACAATCGAGAGACCAACAAGCCAGGAGCTTCATCACGGGGGTGATGCCAAACAGAAACTGAAGAATCGAGTTACCTATAATTATAGGACCCCAACATAGGCTCCACCTGGGGATGGCATCTCTTTCGGGAGGTGTCAAGAACCACTGAACTCTGAATATGCAGACCGATGCTTTATTCATTGGGCCATGGAGTCACTGCAACTACAATCTTCGAACTGGCTCAAATTGACTGAACAGTGAACTAGATACTATCAAATGCAAACTTCGCTGGAAATTATACAATACTAAAAATATGCTCAACTGACTGAGCTTATTCAAAAATGCTACCTACCCTACACTACTGACAATTTCGTTGTTCTAAATGATACAATAATGCCAGTGCAGCCAATCCAGCAGTTGCTCTAATAACTCTTCTCTTTTAATGTCTTCAATCAATATCAGAAATAGAACTTGCATAGGCAACACAAAATGATCTTCAGTCTGATATTTACAACACAAAGCCCTGGGTCTGTGGACAATTCCAGAGACTTTGGGAATCGGTGGGTATTCTGAAAAGAAAAACTCCTCCATATAGACAGCTACAGGATCATGATAGAACTGGCATATTCCTTGATTTTTAATTTTAGCCAAGTCAACAACATGATCTGGTACTATATTTATGTTGTCTAGATCCTCAAAAAATTTATGATATGGCTACAAAAGTTCTGATGGGCTTTGTAATGTGACTTCTGCTGAAAAAGACAATGAAGATGCCTGCCTAATCATGTCAATATCATAACAACTTTTTATCCCATAGCTGGATGATGGAAAATGACTTTGACAACACAAGTCATCCAACACATCAGATATTGGATCCTGTAGAAATTTAAATGACTATTGCATTGGTTCCACTGAAACTTCTTGATTTTCTTTGTGTTTATCCTTTAGCATATACTCAAGATTCTTTTTCAAAAATTGAAATGAATTAAAGCATAATGGTACAGAGTTATTTTGGGTTAACTCATAATTTGTCTCAGGCTTTAAGCTTTCATCTGGAATTTGAAAATCAAAGTATGTCAAGGGTTGTAAATCTAGGTTTAGAACAACCTCCATATCAACAATGGCATCTTCAACTGATTGATCAGAGAATTTTCTGTCTTCACTATTTACAACTGGTCTAGAGTTTCTTTTCAGAAATTGAAAAGATGAGAAACATAAGGGCAAAGATTTTTCTCTTACTCTGAAATTTTCTGCATTTTCCTCATCGTTGTCATGATTGTTGTGCAAAGGTTGATTGTCATATCTAAGTTGTAACTAATCTTCTTCTTGCCAATGACATGTTGTTGATTGCTTTGAACAATCCACATCTATTTCAGCCTCATGATCATCATATTGATCACACTTGGGTAGATTATCCAAGTAAGGAATGTCATCAAACATGCACATCACATCAGTTGGTTGTTCCTCTGCAAGTTGAGATGGAGCTTCATCTTTGACTACGTCGTGAATTGAATACATGAAAGAATCATTATCCAAACCATGGTACCAAGGGTGAGCTACAAAATGTTTGGGAACAGTGACCTTTTCTTTCTCTGAAATCAATGGAACATGATGTCTTTGAACATCAAGTTTTTCTCTTGTGTTAATCTTCTGCATCATCTCTCCCATGGTGGTGGCCAGAATGTCCAGTTTAGATTTTGAAGATTCCAATTGCTCCTTTTCTTTGTTCTTTACCTTTGACCTTTTGATCAACAAGTTGGCCTCTACGTCAACTGTAATGTTCTGCATTTCTTCGAGAGTTGCAGTGTTCCTTTCTCTTAATTGGAATGCCATCTCAGGATCGAAGGCATCTGGGAAATGCAAGTGAGATGATCCTGGGGGTGGCCTTATATCAACAGGCATTGCATGATATACCTTATTGAACCTTGCTGAAAACTATTGTACTGTTTCCCCTGACTGTCTTTTCAAATGGTCATACTCTTCTAGGATGAGAAAGACATTTCTCATGATCACCCATCGATCTAAGAAAACTTGCACAAACTGATGGAAATTGTTCATACTTGCAGCTAGGAGATTTTTAAACCAGTTCTTAACTTTACCTTGCAAAGATAGGGAAAACATTCTTATATATACATCGTCAGCTTCAACCTCATAAAGGTCAAGGAAATCTTCAAACCTCTGGATGTGTTTTTCAGTAGTAATATTGGCATTCTCTCCATCAAACCTGGGCAGATTATTGGTGTAATTTGCAGGGAGGTTATGGAGGATATGAGGCAAATCTAGGGGCTTGTATCTGTCTGGGATTTTGGCAGGCACAGGAGGTGAAGAAAAAACCTTACAACCATCCAGAGGTTTAGCAAGAGTAGGAGATAAAGCAGGAGGCTTATGTCTCACTAGGATTTCTATAGGTGCATCTGGGATGTGCATAGGTGTATGAGTATGTATATGATTCACAATTTGGGAATTAGTCTCTTGAGGCTCATCAATTAGCAGGTGGTCAATGCAATCTTTAGCAATGTACTTTTTATCAGGCTTAGAATAAGATAGAACATAATTACATATAAAACCAAATGTTTCTTGAATGCAATTTGGGCTTGAGTACCTGATCTTTCTAGGCTGCTTGGTCATGCTTCAGGTTCTTCCTCCAGTGGAGTCTTTGAGTTGGCACTGTCTGGAGCTGATTGGAGTCGCTAGGTGAATGATCTCAGCCTTTTTGTGTCTGCTCACTGTCCACCATTAATGATCAGATTTGGAACTTGAAGTGCACGACTGGGGAAAGTCCCCAGTGGAGTCGCCATTCTGTTAGCACTTTGTAATTTGCCCAAGGTTGTGGAGGCAGTCACGGAGGCAACATAAAAACCACTTCGAGTCTTGGATCTATCCCTCCAAGACTCAGAGAGGGATCTCTCTATCAGATATAGCTTTGTTTTGAATAGGTATTAGGCTAGCTAATGGGTTCAGAGTTTGGATTTTTTAATTGGTTTTGTGGAGCAGGAGAAAAAGGCCATTGGGCAATGGAGTCACAATCTGAGATTTAATCAAAAACAAATTCTACAGATAGCCTTATAGGGCAAGGTAGGAAAATCACTAGATTATTCATAGGCTTGAGGTATGGAAAAGGAGAAAAGTGTTAAGAGGTCGAATTAAAGACAGGACAATAAAGAATTATGCGTTTAACTTTCAGTGGAAAACATTGACATAGCTTTAAACTAAGAACAGGGGGATTTTACACAAATCCTGATCTTAAATATCTTTAAAACAATGGCGAAGATAAACATATATGAAAACAGAGGGAAACCCAATCACATAGAGAAAAACTTCACCAATGGCTTTTACACAAGAATCTTATAACCGCTGCAACTGTATCATTGAATTGACGAAAATACAGAAAGCTCAATGAGTTGTTTTACAAAACTAAATCATGGTCCCTGAATGATCCCCCTTGCACATTTGATTCATTAAAATATATAAACAAGACTCTCCTCAGGCTCAGGAGGTCAAATTCAACTACCTCGCCCAAAAATAGCAACAAATCCCCAAAAAATCTGGAACTGCCAATTTTGCCAAATCTGTTGAAAATAGCGGTACGCTCAGACATTTTTTTCTCCCAATCAGTGACACCTGGGAAAAACTGAAGGAGGTTATTTTATATGAGCATTTTATGGAAAAAAATCTCCTTCATTTTCTCCAAATTCTCCTTCAGCTCGCTGAAACAAGTCCCACAAAATCATGACTGTAAAAGAAAAATGAAAAACTGGAAAAATGGGGCTCGAAGATGGTTTTGATTCTCTCTGTTCATGGAACCTGTGAAAAAACTAAGAGAGGTTTTTGTTATTCATCCTGTTATGGATAAAAACCTCTCTCGGTTTTTAAAAATTCATTTTCTTTTTCCCGGAATCGTCTTTGGAAGATGACATGTTGAACAGGCAAAAATGGGCAATTTAAAAAAAAAAAATTAGGGAAAGCGGTTTTCTTTGGGGATAACTGGTATTTTGGACCTCCCTGAAGTGGTAAGTAGTTTTAGGGGGGGGGGTCCGCTGGCTTGTGGAGCTGACAAGTGTCCGAGGGTGTTTTTAGGAAACAACTTATCAGACCCCCCATGAGTCGATGGGACGTGAGGGGGGGTTCGATATACACGGGTGAGTGGGTATAAAACTTAGTATAAATTTTTTTGTTTTTTAAATTTGTTTTTGTTTTTTGTTTTTTAAATTTGTTTTTTAGTTTTCTTTTAATAAATGTGTTATATTATTATTTATATATATGTATTTTTGATATGTTTTATTTTTATTACATTTTGTATTTAATATTTGTTTTTATTGTTTATGTTTTATAATATGTTTGTTATTTAATTTGTTTTTTAATTCTAACTAACTTAACTACTAACTTAATTAATTATTAATTAATTAATTATTAGCTATTTTAACCTATTCTAACTATACTAAAATTATTAATTAATCTAATTAAATTATTTTATTACTAACATTATCAATCTATTGTTCTTTTAGCCTAAGTTTGTTTATGCAGGGATGAGTGGCGGGCGAGAAATAGTCAACGGGACAAAAGGGAAAGGGAGTGAGGGTGCAAAGGTGGATGAAGGATGCAGTAGGGTGATGGACTGAAAAGCGCAACAGTGGATGAAGGATGCAGCAGGGTGATGGAGGATCGGGCGAAAAGGATGGAGGGGGGAAAATGAAACAACCGAGAGACCAACAAGCCAAGAACTTCATCACGGGGGTGATGCCAAATAGAAACTGAAGAATTGAGTTACCTATAATTATAGGACCCCAACATAGGCTCCACCTGGGGATGGCAGCTCTTTCGGGAGGAGTCAAGGGATCATGATTGAACTTTGTATCAGGGCTCACAGAGCTTTCTGTATTTCATCAATCCAATAATACAGTCACAACAACTACAGGATTCATGTGTCATTTTTTGGTGGTGATGTTTTTCTTATTCACTATGATTTGTTTCCATTGTATTTCTCAAGTTATTCATACTCTGAATTATGCAAAGAAGTTCAAAGAACAAAATTTGTTGAGACATACACTCTGTTTCTAGATTTGACATAATT
The DNA here is from genome assembly GCA_010110895.2 of Picea sitchensis. Lineage (NCBI taxonomy): Eukaryota > Viridiplantae > Streptophyta > Pinopsida > Pinales > Pinaceae > Picea > Picea sitchensis. The sequence goes on from SNQJ01S0000871.1 coordinate 237,825, forward strand.
GTTAATGTTTTCTTCTCAATGGTTAATTTCAGGATTCTTGATTGCCCTATTATTATCTGGTCCTCTCACCTTGCTCCTCTCAATCCAAAATCAAATTCAAAGAATCCAACAAGAGTGCCTACCTTGCCTTGTAAGGTTGTCTGTATAACTTGTTTTTGATTGAACTTCATGCTATGACCCCATTACCCAATGGACCTCTTTTCTCCTGTTCTAGCCAATCATTTAACATATCCAAACTCTGAACTCATTAGCTAGCCTAATATCTATTCAAACAAATCTATATCAAATAGAGAGATCCCTCTCTGAGTCTTGGAGGGCTAGATCCAAGACTCGAAGTGGTTTTGATGTTGCCTATGTGACTGCCTCCATAGCCTTGGGCAAATTACAGAGTGCTAACATGGGGGAAGGAACAATAATGAGCATTCTATGATATGAAGCATCGCTTGTGCTTGATTCCAGTACTCTTCTTGCCCGATATGCAACAACCATTCGAGATTGAGACTGATGCATCTGACTATGTTGTAGGCACAATTCTCACTCAACATGGTCATCCGGTGGCATGCCATAGTGAGACACTCTCATATAATGTCCAGAAATACCCCACCTATGACAAGGAAATGTATTCCATTGTACAAAACTATCCTCAATGGAAACATTACATTCTAGGAAAGGAGACGATCATCCACATTGATCACAAGCCTCTGCAGTTCATATAGACACAGGGGAAATTACAGAATGACTGCCATCAGAAGTGGTCCACCTACCTGCAGCAGTTCCATATCAACATCAAGTATAAGACATGGATCTCAAATCGTGTCACTGATTGCCTCAGTCGACCTCATGTGGCTGCACTCACCACGCTGCTCCATTCCTATGGACATGAGGCATCTGAGTGGCCCCAACTTTAGCAACAAGATCCGGACTTTGCCACCACCTATCGTCTCTTAGGTACATGCGCAGATGTCACCAATTTTCACATTCAAAACCAACTATTATGTGATCTGGGCCATCTCTGTGTTCCTACAAGTGAGGGTGCCAAGTTGATTTGGGAATCCCACTACAGTCAGATGGCAGGACATTTTGGCGTGGAGAAAATTGTGGTCGTTCTTCAGAAACATTTTTATTGGCCAAAACTTCGATAGGACGTCAGCAAGTATATCATATCTTGCACTATATGTGCCATTTCCAAGCTAGCCATAAATAAGAAAGGCTTATACACCCCTCTTCCTACTCCCGAGAAGCCTTGGGAATCCATCTCAATGGATTACATGTTTGGCCTTCCATCCACCAAGCAAGGAAATGACTGTGTATTTGTGGTCGTTGATCGGTTTTCTAAGATGGCCATCCTCACAGCCTACAAGAAGAATATCACAGCGGTAGATATTGCCAAGCTCTTCTTTGAATGAGTCTGGGTCCATTTTGGGATACCACAGACCATCATCTCCAATTGGGACAACAAGTTCCTCAACACATTTTGGTCAAGTCTCTGGTCACTGTTAGACACCAAGCTCACTAAATCCACTACTTTCCACCCCCAAACAGACGAGCAAACATAGGTCGTCAATCAGATGATTGTGCACATCCTATGCATGTACAACTCTAAGAATCCATGTACATGGGATGAGAGTCTCCCCTATGTTCAACACAGTTACAATAGGGCTCTCCATAACTCCACTGACCATAGCCCATTTTAGGTGGGACTGGGATTCCAACCCTTGGTTCCCATTGATGTTGCACTACCTCTTGCCACCACATAGAAAGACTCTTCCTATGTTCAGTCTGAGACCGACAAAGCCACAATATTCCTTGAGCGGATTCATCACATCCACCAACAGGTCCAGAAGATTTTGTAGAAATCCAATGCTAAGTACAAGCATCCCCATGATTAACACATGGTACCACACCAATTTCAGGTTGGCAACAAAGTCTGGTTACATTTACAGAAGGAGCGTCTCACAAGGCCCCATCGGAAGCTCCACCCACTTCGCTATGGACCTTACAATATAACCAAGGTTGTGGGTAGCAATGCTTTTGAGCTCAACACTCCACCCTTCCTTGGCATGCACCCAATGTTCAATGTGGACCTCCTTTAGCCTTATTTTCCACCATTATTGGACACCTTAGAGATCGCAAAACAACTGCAACCAACAGATATCAACCCTGACTACATGGAACAAGCATCGATTGATCAGATAGTGGACACACAAGTCAAGGGCACTCGCCAGTAGAGGATCCAACTTTATCGGGTTGTCAAGGCACGACAGCTCCTACACCAAGGCAAGTGGCTCACCCGGGGCCAAATCCAATAGAATTTTCCTCACCTAATGGGGGAACTCAACGCAATGGAGACCATTGCTTCCTAAGGGGGGAGGATTGATCCAGGTGGATATTGGTGGCCACCCATCTATTCTAACTGGTTCCTCCTATCTATTTTAAGTTCAACACGTTCTTTTGTACTTCTTTGTAATTGTGAGTTCTACACTTTTGGGGTTGTCTAAAGCCCTACACATCTTCCAGGTGGATACATGTGGCCTCTCACCTAATCCAACTAGCTTATTTTGTATGTTTTCATGTCAGCACATCTTGTTGTACTTCCAGGGTCGTTTTGGAGCCCTAAACAATATTTTTTTGGCTCTCCATGGTCAAACTGTAGACAAAATTAGATTTTGACGACATAATGTGTAGTTCTATGAAAGACCTTTCCAACGGGATATCACACGCCTAAAACAGAGATCGTATGCAAAAGTTACGACCTTGGGAAGTTGAGGTACCAACTTAACCATAGGGGCCCACATGATTTTTGGTGTTTCACCTCCCAGGGTTACGTTTTTGGATGTCTAGGGTTTTACCATTCACGAGTAATATAAAAAAGGCCTATGGAGCCTCGTTGTAATCATTCTTCTCAGACGGATGCGTGTAGAAGCCACATCTCTTCTCAGAGATAGCTACCACCATTCAAACAAGTGTTTCAGTTATGTAGTTTTACAGTTTCAACCTATTTCATTTATTCAATAAAAGATATTATTCACTGGATATCCATGTTATTCTTCATATCTCTGTGTTTATTGTATTCAGTCTGTTAATCAGTTCATCCTGCTCCTAAATCTGGATCATTATGAAAAAATCAAGTCGACTATTGTGACAAGACAACAGTTCAATCCGAGATTTGGGGGCATAACTGAGAGTTAGAAAAATCATAGCACCCACCATTTCAAATTTGAAGAGAGAACGAGTAATTCGAGTTGTGTGGAAGCAAAGGAAGACAAGCTCGCAGGGGAATAAGGAAAGCAAATTAGCCAGCCAGAGAATTCGAGGACACGTGAAGCACGGAATCACTACAGGTAGTTGTGAAACCCTAGGCAAAGGAAAAACCTTCAATCTCAAGTATTTGCTACATTTACTTCAGTCTTTATATATTTTTGACTTATGGTCATTTGCTGGAAGGTTTTATGGTTCTGGAACAACAAGAAATTGCATCCTGTAGAAACCTATATTTTTTCACAGTCACAGTCATGTAGAGCTTTATTAATTTTTTTTGGGATCCAACTCCCCATGTGTTTAATCCTCCCTAGTGTTGTCAAATGCTTATGTTTACATACCTATGGTCGAACCCTCAAAACCCTAGTTTTCTTGAGAATCTTCGAAAACACATCTTGTAGAATTCTTATTTACATAGTTCCCATAGAAATCCATTTCTATAGGCTATGTTTCTACAAGAACAGTTGCAGAGAAATGTACCAACCTGAAAATTGTCAAGAAAATCCTCATTTTTCCTATCTCATTCAAAACAAAACCCTTGTTGATTTTTTTTTATCACCATATTTGCCTAAAATCCAGCTCAATTTGTCATCCTCTCCAAGGAACAAATCAACTTGAACATTCTACAGGAAATCGATAACCATCCTTTCTCTCTTCTCAAAAACTTAACTCATCATCCTTGACAACAACCATGGGAGCTAGATTCAAAAGGAGAGAACCAACAGATCCTTCCAAGGTTTATGCTAACCCTGAGATTGTAGAAATTTTTCAGAAATGTGATTGGTTGGACTAATTCGAAAGACTCATAGTGTTTGATGATGAGGTATCCATGGAGTTTGCTCAGAATTTCTAGAACATACAAGAACATGAGTATGTGACCACAATAAGGGGGATAACAATTAGGATCAATGAATCCTCTATATAAAAAAATTATAGTCTACCCTTAGGCATCCCTTGGGATAAATAAGAGAGGCAAGAATCCATCAATGCCAAGAAGGCATTCTTCCTCCCAAATGATAAACTTGATGAGGATAAAAATGGCATCAAAAGGGAAAACCTTCTTCACCCATGGCCAAAGGTAGCTTATCATATCATCAAATAGATCACATGTGAGGGAAGGATGAGTGTAGTTTATGCTTACCATTTCAGATTGTTGTACTAGCCGAGGCACCTTCCAAATCAGGAACCCCACCAGAACCAGAATATCCCTTACTTCCTTCTTCAATCACTAAAAGAGATGAGCCTAAAAGTACAGAGAAGAAAACAAGAATTCTTGGCACATCATGAATTCATCAAGCGGATAGTTTCAGATGGCCTTAGGAGTTTGCAGCACATAATTCTATGGGAAGATTTCATAAACATGGACATACAAGCATTTGAAGAAGTGCAGGCATCAATGAGTGAGGAAGAGAAGAAAAAGGGAGAAGAACCTAATAGAATCACTAGGCCTAAGAAGTCAAGACAACAAAAGCAAAAGAAAAAGCAGAAGTTGGATGAAAAATATAAGGAAGTGGTTGATGCCTTGACTAATTTAGGAACCCCCACTATCAGTCCCTTGAAAATCACTAGTGCAGAATGGGTACAACCCAGAAGAAAGAGGTTCAACAGAATCAGGAGTCAAAAGAAGGAAATCCCAGTGTTAACCACTGCACTCACCATCACATCCCAAGTGGAAGAGGTTAAGGAATCTCCTAGTCCATAACAACAAAAATAAACAAAAGGGAAGGAGCCTTAAGAGGAGACAGTAATGAAAGAAGAAAGACCAATGGAAGGAACCTCTAAAACAAAAACCCGTGTGGAAAAAATTATTTATGCAACCTTGTTAAAACTAGAATAGGCCAAAGTTAATGCCTTCAAGTGGAAAATAGTGGCATAGGATAATAAAGCAAAGATGAAAGATGAGGTTTCTCAAGAGTTGGAGCAACAACTCCAACTTATGCAGGAAAAGTTCCAAATTATGACTATGCAGAAAGTAGAATACAACCAGAAGCTGAAAGTAGAGAACCAGAAGCTACAATAGCGATTGATTAAGGCAATAAGAGATCTGCATGAGAAGAGTGAAAAAGTGGAGATTATGGAAGAAACAATCAAAACAATAGCTAAAGTATCTAAAGAGATGTTGTAATGCATCCCACCAACCAGAACATACACATTGTTCCTAAAATAATAGTGGCACAAAAATCAGATTACACACTTGGCTAAGTTTGTAAAATTCAAACTTGATAGCCCCAAAGATTTCCTAGATGCATATTAGGACTATAATATGGAGGAAAGAGCTAAACTATGTGAATTCTACCTGCATAACTTCATATTTCCACACCCCTACAATTGGAATCCTAGTCCATATGTTGGGGATGTCAAATTGACGGCCTTTGCATCATGTCTAAGGCATGAGGAAATGAGGGCAAAAGAATTCAAAAAGTATAAGGAAGAAGAACAACAAACACCCTTATGGATTAGAGCAGAGGTTTCCATGCCTAAAGATGTCATAAACAATTATCATAGTCTCTCTTTGGATAAGGATGTAGCCCCAGGATGGATGGTCAAATAAAGGGAAGCAATAGCCCATCTTGATGACTCACTCAGGTTATTGGGAGAGGAAGCAACAAAGCCCTGCCACAGGAGGTGGCACTCTTTGCCTCATGATTTGTAGATTAGAGAACCTCGTTCTCCTAATACCTTGAAGCTTTCCCTCCTGAGGACACCCCGATACAAAGAAACTTTGAGTAAAATGAAGACTAAATGGATTGGGCTAAGGATGAGCCCTCCACTTATTCTCCCCGTATCACCTATGACTAATCTCAATTCAAAAGAAGAAGAAGAAGAAGAATGGGGCAACATTGTGAAGGATAAATGATATCATGATCAGAAATCCATCACCAAATATGTGGCCTAGAATATGAGACATGAATTCAGTAGGCAACAACATGGTGGTGAGCGACAACAATTTGTTGAGCAACAACAAGGCATTGAGCCACAACAAGGTGATGAACACCATGAAAATATTGAACACCAACATCTTAGTAAGCAACAACAGGGTACACAACAACAACAACAACAATAATAAGAACATAAAGACAATTTTTGGTTGCACAAAGTGTGTGCAAAAGTTCAACTGGGGGGTGATGATGAACCTCATTATTGTTAATTCTAAAGGCTCATATTTGTCACATTTTTCCACCATAAAATGACTTAATGTTTGCTTTTGACCATATTTTATAGTCAGTCATGGGTATTTTGCATGTTTCTTAATGAGTGTATGATTGAGGTGGATTTTTGTGTATAATATGTCTTTTTTTGCACTAATGTTTTTGTCAAAAGACATATATTCCACCAACTAGGTCGAACTGCAGGAATCAAGGGTGTTAACACCCTAGAATCAAGGGATTTTGTCTCCTCGAATGAGCTGCTAGCCAAAGATCAAGGGAAATTGTCCCTAGCTACCTCTAAGAGCGCTCCTTGTGCATTAATGACCCCTTTTGATCAACAACAGTTCAAATATACATATGTAAAGGGTTGAGATCCCTCATTTACTCATTTCTCTCCTTGATTTAGGAAGGGAGGCTGGAATCTCTAGCTATATAGAGGCCTCTAGTCTAGGAGAGAGGGATACAGAGAATTTTGGAGAAGTATTGTGTGGAGGTTTTGTGAAGACTTGTACTGAGAACTTAGAGATTTCCCGCTATTGATGTATTACTGATATTTATAAAATAAAGATGGTTTTGCCCTCAATCTATTAAAGTTTCTTTTAGGCTCCTTGTGCTTCTTGGGTAGGGCCCATCCAAGAGGGCTCAAGGACCCTGTTACCATTTATGTAGTTTTCATGAATATTAGTTAGTGCTTAGATAATATTTCATTCTCTCTTAAAGTTTGATATAGTTTTGCATGATAAATTTTAGTTTTTGTTAAGGTTATGACTAACTGGCCAGTTGTAGCAACATCCTGTAGAAATGTTCAATAACCTTTTGTAGCACTTTTAAGTGCCTCCCAAGGCTAAGAACCTTAGATTCACTTCATTTATTTATAGTCTAGCTTTGTTCATGCTTTTAAAGACTTGCACTACCTTTTTAGACTTCATTTTGCTTCCTGTAGGAGTTCCCTGTAGAACTGTAGAGTTCCTGTAGAAATCTCCTATAGGCTTGTTTTAGCTTCAGATCTTGATTTAATTTAATCTTCTTTTTCATAAAAACACATGTAGACAATAAAAAGACATTTGGATTGTTATTAATCAAATGGTTAGACCATTAGCTTTCTTTATTCATGCATTAGTGTAGCTTTATTTCTATTACAACTTTCTGTCATAACTTAGATTGAATTTATCTTTTTACTTCGGTTTAATCTTCTTGATTCAATATTCTTTAATGTAGTTAGAATAATTTCTTTTCATGCAATCTAGATTAGTTGCACTTTCATATTGGTGTGTTTCCTTCAAGCAATTAGTTTAGAGTTGTTTTTTGTCACTTGATTTCCCTGCACATTTTCAGCCTTTGATCAGTCTCAACCCTTTGCTATCGACAATTGCATACTGCACATATAGTGCATAACACCTCTTAAGTTTGTATGAACTCCGGGTTGACAAGTAAAGTAGGAAACCAAGGGTATAGTAAATCGTTATTTCTATTCCTGGGACTATCAGGTTCACAATTTTTTTTGTTATTATTTTAATGGTGGGGTAAGGTGGAGGGGGAGACACATGGGCCTCATGCAAGGCCTCGTGCTTGTTGTGGGATGAGTGTTACATTTTTATTTTATTTTATGTTTTTTTAATATATTTTTATTTAATTTTAATTTTATTTTTATGTTATTATTGTTTCTATCATTATTTTGTTGTATATATATGTGTGTGTGTGTTTATTTTTATTTTTTAGTTAGTAATAATAATAATAGCTTTAAAAAAATATTGGAAAAAGGGTTAAATAAATATAATGATTTTTTGATATTGTTTTATAATGTTTGAAATATATATGTGTGTGTTTTAAAATGTTTATAAATGGTTACATTGTGTCATATAAAGAGGGCCTAATGGTTAAGAACACGTGTTTCGTCCTAAGAGGTCACAAGTTCAAATCCAGAGGGGGGTAGGGTATGTATACCTTCGTAGACTTTACCAGTCAAATCATTGAGCGGAGGGGGTCTCAAACACCAATTTGGTGTCTGGATTGGTTTGGTTGTGACCTTAAAAATAGATTATTATTATTATTATTATAATGTTCTTTTTAAGAGTTTATTTTTAATTGTTATTTTTGTAAAAATATAATAATAAATAAAATTTTAATTTTTTTTATAAGAGAGTATTGGGAAAGTGTATGCATTGAAGGGTCCTAATGCACTATTGGCGCAACTAACAAAGTGAAGGAGACAATATAGTACTTAGAGGAATAATCGAGTTATATGTGTTTATTTAACCCCCCTTGACCTATAGCCACTTTTCCTCAAGTGATATGCTCGTTACAAGCGAATGAAAACGAAACTTACACCTGCACATACATGTGTGTGTGCTCGCATATAGATAGAACTTAGCAATGTGCCTTAACCCTTACTAATGAACCCTAGCTTTTGATGTAGGATTATAGGATTTGAGAATCAGTATGGTTAGGACGCATAGAAATCGGGGCTGAGGAACACCATCGCAAGGGCCATCAATGTCGGTGCTATCGCCACCATTGCCTGAGCTAGATCTCATCTTGCGCTCTTTGGAGGATATAAATGATACACTAAAAGGATTCCCAAAAGTGGGTGTGGAAGTGGAGACCCTACCATCTGGGGAGGGTAACCCAGAAGGGTTAAGAAACTCATAGCGAGGATCTCTTCTTGAGGATAATATAAGGGAACTTTAGAAAATCAAGCTCTCTGTGTTTTTTGGGAAGCATGCAGGGGAATGTGTTGATGCATGGTGGAGAAGAAATTTGGGATATCAAAGGGGATCAAATAGGGGGCATATGACTTGTCATTCCATAGTAGTTGATATTTGTGGGAAATGCCCTTCGGACCCTCTCCAGGGGAGGAAATTCTAGGCCACCTCCTTGTGGTAGTAGAGTTGCACCTAGAGTTGTTGTAGCAAGTGTTACAATGGCATCGAGTGTAACATCTCTTGCATCATTAAGGACTCATGTGAGTCAAAGGCATTCACGAGCAATTGTTAACAAGGGTAGGGGTTCCTGGGGAAGGAACTCATCTCGTAAGTATCCATAGAACAACATGAATATTTTGCCCCACATTGCTAATTACTGGGGTTGCAGGGGACCTCATTACCACCGTGACTTCCCAAAGCCACAATCTGGCACCATGCATATAGAAGGGAAGGTCTCGATGGGGAAGGAAGGGAATAACCACCAAATCTATGGAACAATTAATAGTCATTAGATCAAACATCAATCCATTGTGGTGGAGTCATCAAATAAAATAAACAATGTAAAAATTATAATCTTGTTTGATCCTAATGCAATAGATAATTTTATTTCACCATATGCATTAGAAAAATGTGGGTTAGTAGCCTATGAGCATGAATATTTTAAACATGTGGAGATGGCTTCTGGGGTAATGCAAGTGGTAGGACCTAGTGTTGAGAAGTGTTTTGTAGACCTAGTGGTGTGCACAACTAGGTTAAAAGTGTACATCGTTGCCTTGGGGACCTATGATCTAATTATTGATACAGACTGGCTAGAAGCTCATCAAGATTTTATAGATTGTTTCGTGAAAAGAGTGTTTTATTTAGACAATGACGTAAGGTCAATTAAGATCCACTATATTAAGAGGAAGGTGTCTCTCCATTTCATCTTGACAATGAAAGTTAAATGTTTCATGAGGAAAGTATGTGGATTGTTCGTAGTAGAGGCAACAGTAAGTGATGGAAAGGGACCCTCTATGAGATTACCATCTTTATTTGGAAAATCCTTCTTGCATGAGATGATCAGTTCTATGAGATGACCATCTTTCTTTGGAAAATCCTTTATGCATTCTCCCAATTTTGCTAAAGTTCCTTCACATGGGCTAAGTAGTCTTCAATGCTTTCAAAAGAGAGAGGATCCAAAGAGACAACTCTTTCTCAATCTGCATAACTTTCATTGGTTTTATCAAACATAATATTCAACTTCTTCCAAAAATTATTTTGATAGTCAATCCCACTTGTATGAAAGAGAATCTCCCTGGAGATGTAGGTTGTTATGACTCCTACAACATCATCCTTCTTTCCATCAATGATGAATTTATGAGAGTCATCCTTTGGATCTAGAACCACGATTTTTGTAAACTACCATATTTACTCTTCAACAATGTCTCCATATATTGTGCCCATATTCCATAATTATGGCCATTCAGAACCATAGAGAGCTTGGAACTCATGATGACAATCTACTAATATAATTATAGATTTAGTGTGTAAGTTGAAACCCCGAGTCAATCTACCAGATAGATGTGACTTGTCAGGAGCATGTACAATTATTAACATCCAAAGAACTAATAGCTTCAATACCATGTTGGAGAACCAAGGAATTTGGTAGATTAGAGAGCTCATATTCCAAGAGAGAGGTGGTGTCTAAAGGCACCATTACAACACAAACATAACTGAGCATAACTCAACATACATAGAAGTGTAAGAAACCAAAAGACTTCCATACACAACACATATCATATATGTTCATATGTCACTTACACATGCTTGTTAGATCGACCCATAAGACCATCTTATATAGCACCAAAATGTAACCAACTTGTTTGAAGTGAGGGAGACAAGGTCCACATAGATGGGCAAGGGCACATAACAAACTCTTTGATTTCTATCTTGTTTTGTACCCCAATCAACCAGTTTGGTCTAACTACCCAAATAATCAAATGCCCAGTCGATCCCTTAGTCAAACATTCAATTGACTCCTCAGTAGACCACTCAGTTGACTTTCTTAGTCAACTAATTATCTTTAGGAGATCTATAGGTATGATGAACCCACATAACCTATTGTTCCAATAGATGAGACGGTTCTAATTGGGTAGGCCCCACATTGGGCAATTACACTCATGGAGGATCTAAAAGGGAAGGGATGTGCCTCTTGACATCCTATTGTTGTGAGGTTGATTTGGAAAGCCCCACATTGAGAAATAACACTCGAGGAAGAAATACAGGGAAGATAAATTCCCTCTTATCCTCTCAACTACAATGTTAAATGGGAGGACTCCACATTAAGAAATCACACTCAGGAACTAAGAAATAAAGGAAAGGGAGATTCCTTCCCGAAATTGTGAATGTACAATGTTCATTGGGCAAGCCCCACATCAACTAATCATGCTTAGGGAAGAAATAAAAGGAGGAGAAATTCCCACTTGGACCCTTAACCATGCAATCTGGCAATTGCATTGACATTGGGATCTTCTAAACAAAGAATTGTGCAATTAGGTAATCACAATTATGTTAGGGACTTTTAAAGAAAGAGGCACATGTTAGAGCCACCATGATAAATAAATAAAAGGTTATCCCCATAGATCTCCACCATGTCATGCCACTTATAACTTTCAAAGTCACCAATACAAGACACACCATTGAGTTTATGCATATTTCAATGGTGAGACGAGTGTGACCTCAATAAAAAGATCACAATTGTTCAAACCTCCAAGTTTTTTTAATCCTCTAAGAAAACCTTAGAAAAGGTCAAATCTATCCTAAATATAACAATAGATCTTGGGCTAGGGCATGCCACCTTCTTTCCAATTGTCGAGATTGTGGCTTATTAAGTGTCAACACATTAGAGGTTGTCAACTTCCTAGGCAAGGCCTTTTGAGTTGCAATTATTTTATTGTTCTGGGAGTTCTTATATACTATATAAATTTGTCCTCCATCAGGGTTGTTGGTGGCTTGAGTAACTAGTTGAGCTTGAGGAGCTTAGTTGTTTGAAGCCACAAGTGGCCTTGACTTGGCCATGAACAAATAACCACAAATCTTATGATTTGAGCTTTGACATCGAAAGCAAGTGCTATGCAAATTGATTTCTGATAGACGATACTCAATCATCTTATTCCAAGTACTTAAATCATGACAATTTCCTTAAGGTCTTTTGACATGTTAACTTTCAAACAAACCTTCTTATGGGGTTTAGGATTAAATAAATTAGGGAGATCATTGGGAGTTCTTATATACTATATAAATTTGTCCTCCATCAGGGTTGTTGGTGGCTTGAGTAACTAGTTGAGCTTGAGGAGCTTAGTTGTTTGAAGCCACAAGTGGCCTTGACTTGGCCATGAAAAAATAACCACAAATCTTATGATTTGAGCTTTGACATCGAAAGCAAGTGCTATGCAAATTGATTTTTGATAGACGATACTTAATCATCTTATTCCAAGTACTTAAATCATGACAATTTCCTTAAAGTCTTTTGACATGTTAACTTTCAAACAAACCTTCTTATGGGGTTTAGGATTAAATAAACTAGGGAGATCATGATAGATAAAAAACATACCGAGATAGAAATGAGCTCAAGGTAACTTTAAAATTACATATATGACTAGGAAACTCAACCCACACACAACAACAAGCTAGGCAATCTATTTGACTAAGTAATTCTCATTGCAAGGTAAAAAACATAAGAGTATTGTGACAAACCCACATTTTGTAAGCAACAATGTTGACAACATACTAGGGAAAGGGCATTTTCCAAACCATGGGCGATGTGCCAGTGGCGATCATGTCGACCCATAACTCCTTTGAACTAGGGATGGATAATGGCCCTTGTTTGATTCCCAACTTGTTTCCTTCGTTTGTGGAGATGGGGTGGAGTGGAGTGGAGTGGAGGCAAGGTTGAAATTTGAAATACAACCTATTTGTCAAATTTGATGGTTAAAACCAATTTACCAACTTATTAAGCATTTGTCCCCATATTTGAGAGCTAAATTGCCTAGTGACGTGGAATTTACCCCTCGAATTCCATCCGTGGGTTGAGGTGGGTGGGATTGTGGTCCGTGGAAATTGACCCACGATAATCCAAAGTAAAGCTTATTGATTTAACCTGTCACGTGCGAAATTACATTCATAAAGATAGACGATCCGCGTCGTATGGCTGAAGGGAGAGGCACATTGGAATATGGACCGTCGATTAAGGGCAAAGAAGGGACGGTAGAGATGAGATGTTTAATTTTCAAATATTTTGAAGTGAATAAAAGGGCCAAGCATGGCTTAGAAACGCATTCATTTTTTTGTGAAGGGTTTGTTGGATTCGAAGTTGCAGAGCAGAGGAGAAGGAAGCAAATCGTAGAGAGACAGAAGATAAGAGGAGATGGCACGAACAAAGCAGACTGCCCGTAAATCAACAGGGGGAAAGGCACCACGGAAGCAGCTGGCAACCAAGGCAGCCAGGAAGTCTGCACCTGCTACGGGTGGAGTGAAAAAGCCTCACAGGTTCAGGCCCGGCACAGTCGCTCTCCGTGAAATCCGAAAATACCAGAAGAGCACCGAGCTTCTCATAAGAAAGCTTCCCTTCCAGAGGCTTGTAAGGGAGATTGCCCAGGATTTCAAGACGGACTTGAGATTCCAGTCGTCAGCGGTGGCGGCATTGCAGGAAGCGGCGGAGGCATATCTTGTTGGGCTGTTCGAGGACACCAACCTGTGCGCCATCCATGCTAAGAGGGTTACTATCATGCCCAAAGATATACAGCTTGCTCGCCGCATCCGTGGAGAGAGAGCATAAACATGTATCACAATTTGTAATTGTGCAATGCCAATGCATTCCCCTCTGTCTGTCAATGGTGTGTTTTCACACCACCATCTGGTTCTTTAAATTTGTTCTCTCTTTCATATTATTCTGCTTTTTGCATTGATGATTTATAGTAAAATAGGTTTAAGTTCCATTTTTATGTTTCAGTGTTAGTACAGGCAAGGTGTTTACAACTGGTGAACGGGAAAATGATGTTCAGCTGTAAAGCTACTAAATGGCGTAAAATTAAAAGAAATTGAACCTACGTGTATCAGAGCCAGGTTTCGATCCTGGGACCTGTGGGTTATGGGCCCACCACGCTTCCGCTGCGCCACTCTGATGCTCTGTGCTGTGTGGTTTATTTTTCTTTTCAGGTCATCCTGTTTATGAGTTGTTCCAGTTGTGCCCTCAAATACATGCCACAGTGATTAAGCAACTTCACTGATTCTTAATGCTGTCAAGCCTCTTTTACATTATATGCTTGGCTATAAATTAAATCAAGTGAGAGATGCATGCTGGTCTGCAATATTTGTTATTCAAATCGGACAAGATGATTATGCACCCTCAGGAACAAATCCGAACGATAAAAATGTGTCTTTGTAAACTGTTACATAAATATTGTGACATTTTATGGCAGTGGATCCGAATTCTTTTGAGCGAAACTTCTGAAAAAATTAAATATGTTAGAAAAGTGCATGCCTTTCTAGTTGTAGAGCCTGGCGAAGAGGTTTTAGCACCATGAAAGGATTCGATCACGTGACTTCCTGCTTCTAAGTAGTTTGGATAAAGTCTTCGAATGCAATGCCGAGCTGTAGCAGTGGGGCCTTTCTCAAGAATCCATGAATCTCTCGCGATGGTATCAGGCCTGCTTTCAATACTGCCGTAGCTGAGCTCGGGGACGATGGTATCAGGCCCGCTATCAATGCCGACGATGGTATCAGGCCCGCTATCAATGCCGGGGATGAACGTAATGCAAGGTAATCAATATGCAGTGTGCTACATAGCATTGAATGTTGGGAATGCAATACAAATGTTTGAGGTTGGGAATGCAATACAAATGTTTGAGGTTGCAGCATTGAATGTTGGGAATGCAATACAAATGTTTGAGGTTGCAGCATTGAATGTTGGGAATGCAATACAAATGTTTGAGGTTGCAGCATTGAATGCTGCAAATGTAAATGTTTGAGGCTGCAGCATTGAATGTTGGGAATGTAAATGTTTGAGGCTGCAGCATTGAATGTTGCAAATGTAAATGTTTGATGCTGTAGTGAAAATGTTTGCAAATATTTGAGGTGGCAGCATTGAATGTTGCTAATGAAAATGTTTGCAAATATTTGAGGCTGCAATATTGAATGTTGCAAATGCAAATGTTTGCAAATATTTGAGGCTGCAATATTGAATGTTGCAAATGCAAATGTTTAAATGTTTTCAGCAGCAGCATTGAATGTTGCAAATGATTAAATGTTTGTGGTAGGTGGATTATAGGCTCTTTGATATTGGATATGAAAGTAATTTAGATTTGATGGGTAATTTAGATTTGATGGGATATATGATATTGGATATATTTTTGGGGTTTTATAATCCACCTACTATTATGATATTGGATATATTTTTGGGGTCTTATAATCCACCTATTATGATATTGGATATGAAAGTAATTTAGATTTGATGGGATACATCATATTGGATATACTTTTGGGGTCTTATAATCCACCTGTTACATTGAATGATCACATTAAATGTTGTTACAATGGATTATAAGTTATTGAATATGAAAATATAAAATTAATTTAGCAATTTAGATTTGAGAACTTATAATCCACCTACAACAACATTGAAAGTTTAGATTTGAGGATTTATAATTCACTTACAACAACATTGAAAGTTTAGATTTGAGGATTTATAATTCACTTACTGCAACATTAAAAGTTTAGATTTGAGGATTTATAATTCACTTACTGCAATATTAAATGTTGGTATGCTACTTAGCAAGCTCCATATTGCTCTCCAAAAAGTAAAGCCATTAGCAAGCTGCATATTGCTCTCCAAGAAGGAAAAACCACAAACCACGGTTTGATGCTCCTTGCCCAGAAGGAGAAGCCACAAGTCATGAAGGATGGTTTGATGGTGTACGAGGTGTTAGAGCACGAGCAACAAAATAGTCCTAAAAGTCTCTTAGATCTATGGCATTAAAAATCTTTGGCTTCAAATTCATCCAAGTATTGAAGTTTTACACATCTAATGATAGTGATTGATTTACTGTAATGATAGCGATTGATTTACACATCTAACTATTGCGTAGCAAGGAGCTCTACAATTCAGTTTGGGTATTAGTATAATGTGATCTACAATTCAGCCAGCCAGCCTATACTGTGATGTGGGATTAGAAAATGAGATTAAATAATAATAATAATAAATTTAGATTTTTTTTTTATGTATTTTAAAAATTTAAATTATATTATTAATTTTTAATAAAAATAACTACAACTTATCATATAATACATCCATATTATTTAATTTTGAATTATATCATTGATCTTTAAAAAAAATTACAACTTACATCATTACATATAATATATGCCTAATTAATAGATTTTTATCTAATTATACTCCACCTTTGAAACATTGAAATACCATTAGATTGTTAATACTATTGAAATACCTTTAAATTTTTAATAACATAACATGAATATTGAAATACAACTTACATCATTACATATAATATATATGCCTAATTAATAGATTTTTATCTAATTATACTCCACCTTTGAAACATTGAAATACCATTAGATTGTTAATACTATTGAAATACCTTTAAATTTTTAATAACATAACATGAATATTGAAATACAACTTACATCATTACATATAATATATATGCCTAATTAATAGATTTTTATCTAATTATACTCCACCTTTGAAACATTGAAATACCATTAGATTGTTATACTATTGAAATACCTTTAAATTTTTAATAACATAACATGAATATTGAAAAAAAAGATATTTTCAATTTACATAATTGCATATAGTACATGCACAAGTAATGGTTTTTTATCTAATTATATTTTTAAAACATTGAAATACCTTTAGGAATACGATAGAACTTGAATATTTTTGGTCGTGTACTTTGAAGCATTGAATATTTTTGGCCATCTTGTATACTTTGAAGCATTTATATTATATATGTTTAGGATTCTTAATAAAGTTGAAATTATGTGTTTTGTAAAAATCAATTTATCAAAAGTAATGTTTTTTTTTTTATCTCATTATATTTTTAAAACATTGAAATACCTTTAGATTATTATTACAGTACAATTTGAATATTTTTTGTAATCATGTGTACTTTGAAGCATTTATATATGTTTAGGATTGAAAGATATTAAGGATAAAAACTTTTAATAGACTTTGGATTTTGATGTGGGTTTCTTTAATGGGGCAGTAGTGGCAGGGGGGACTATGTGCAGGGCAGGAGGCACTTTGAAGTATAAAAAATTTGCCTGATTACAGATGGTATATAAACTTTGGTGTAGGGTCAAACACAAAGGTCGAATTAATGGGGGCGTGGGCCTTCCTCTTGATTGCAAGTCATTAAGGAATTCAACAACTATAGGTCTTGGGGGATTTCAAAGTGATCATTGATTGGTTTTGAATGAACAGGAAGCTTCAAGCTATCAACATTGAAGGGTGAAAGAACAGAGTTCGAGAGTTGAAGATAGCCTTTCAAAAACTCAGCTTTCATCACATTTTTAGGGAATCCAAAAAGGAGGCAGATAAATTGTTAAAGCAAACACTCTCTTCTTTGAAAGGAAGACTAACCTTTTTTACTTGGGATGGAGATTCTAAGGGGCCTTTCCATCACTGGAACATTTTCTAAGTTGCTTCTTTTTGGTTTTGTATGAGACTGTTAGTCTTAGTGAGGAAATTGCTTTTTGATATGTAAGCTTAGAAATTTCAGTTTATTTTACAGTTTTATGATTGTAGTAGGCACTGAAGTATTTTTCTTGGCTGGTAGGGAAGGCAAGGGATGATCGGAGCTCTCTATGATTATAGTAGAGCTTTGCTGTTTCGATAGATTGAGATAGTGAAAGATATGTGGCTGTAAAAGAAAAAGAAAAATTATTTTAATATAATTTTTTGAGCTAATTTTCTTTGGGAAAAAAAAAATGATTGTTAATAAAACTGAACTTTGAAGATTTTAGTCTATTACGGGTTTTGTAAAAATCAATTATACAAAAGTAATGGTTTTTTTATATAATTATACTCAACCTTTAAAACATTGAAATACATTTAGATTATTAATACGATACAACTTGAATATTTTTGGCCATCATGTGTACTTTGAATCATTTATATATGTTTAGGATTGTTAATAAGGCTGAACTTTGAATATTTTAGTCTATTATGTGTTTTGTAAAAATCAAAGCAATGAGTCTTTGCCCCTTCTCTCAAAGGTGGAGGAAAAAAAGATGAAAAGGCTTAGTAAAGGTTAGAAATGAAGAAATGGTTTTTTGTATAGCTAGATTGTTTATGTGTAGAATGTTAAAGGGTTGTATATACTTAGATCGATCCTTTTATGGGCATTGCAACATTTATATTTAATTCTCATGAATATAATTTTTTTTAGTGGAAACAAAAATATCGTGAAGCTATGGAATCAAGGTTTGGAGCTAGGATTAGAAGGAAGTTATGGAGTTAGGTTTTGTTGGAAAGTGATGGATTTGGATAAAGTTGACTTCATCCTTGACTTGTACAATGGACAAGACATTTGGGTGATCTTTGCTAGCATATGGGAGTGGAAATTACATGTTTTCCAAATAGTTATGATGTTGTGGTTGATAAGATCCCAAATTAGTGGTTTTCAGATGGGGGATTTATTTTGGTTGACAAGTTATGCATAGAGGTGGTAGGTTTGTCATCTCGGATTGTGGTGGCAACAAAGAAGTAGGTGGTTTGGAAGGGGGGGTTTATGTTTTCCACCAAGGTGGAGGATTTCCAAACAAGGTCTTGCTTAATGGATCTAGGATCCTTTAGATGCATTTTGAGAGGAGGGTCAAAATGTG
This sequence comes from Picea sitchensis, assembly GCA_010110895.2. Classification (NCBI taxonomy): domain Eukaryota; kingdom Viridiplantae; phylum Streptophyta; class Pinopsida; order Pinales; family Pinaceae; genus Picea; species Picea sitchensis. Next base: position 256,819 of record SNQJ01S0000871.1, read on the forward strand.
CCATAGATGACACAAGGAAGAAGTTTCAATGTATGGGAATTGTGACTCGTGTCTTTTGGAGCTTTCTTGAAAATTGGAATAGATTCTTTAGGGGTTGCAGACCATAAAGGGTTTGGAAAGGGGACGAGCCCTTTAATTTTACAGTGCTTTGTCAATGGATTTGTGAGGGGGGATTTTGGGGATCCTTCGTTAGTTGTGAACTCAAATTTGAGTGGACCTTTGGGGGATTGTGTTGGTGCTGGTTGTATTTCATCAAATAAGGGGGACTCATATCCCTTACCATGTGGGGAATCTCTGGGTGGAAAACTTGTGATACCTACCATTGTGGATGTGGAAGTTTTCTCGAAGGAAGGTTTAACTAGTGGTTTTCAGATGGTGGAAGTGGAACGTCAAAATAAAAAACACAAAAAGTGCATTAAGTTGAAGGGATCATAGGTCAAGTTGGTTCTAGGTGACGATATAAGAATGAATGAAGTCATTGACATGGAAACTATGGCATTGGTGGGTTGTTTCTTGAAGCGAAGATTGGGAGAGAACTTAAAAAAATGTATTAAGGAATGGTGGGAACCTTTGGTGGGGTATATCCCAAAATTGATTATTCTTTCTTGCGTTGGGATTCATTTTTAGATTAGAGAGTGATGCAAAGAAAATATACAATACAGTTTGGCAGTGGGGTGATGTTATGTTGTTTTTAAAGCTATGGACACTATTCCTTGATGCAAGGATTGAGAGAATGGAGATAATGTTGCTCTGGGTGTGTTTACTTGGCCTTCCTACTCAATTTTGGTCTTCTGAAGTCTTCAAAGCATTTGGGAACAAATTGGGTCTCTTTTACGAAGTAGATATGAACTCTGTAGACACACGAGTGATGATTGTCGCTAAGATATTGGTTGGAACAGACATTTGCAATGGTTTGGAATTTGATATGATAATTCAAAAAAGGAAACTACTCCTTTTCTAAGTCATTGGATTACTATGGTGCCTCGTTCAAATGTGCTAGATGCCATCAATGTGGGCATGTAGTGAAATATTGCACCTTACCTTTCACCCACTGATACTAGACGAAGAGAGGAGACACAAGGGTGAGGAAGGAAAGCGATTCTGAGCATCCTCGAGTTTCCAATACACTTCAAAAAACAACATTATACATATGGGAGACATTAAAGGGGGATCAATCTATTCTCAAGGGTGAAAAGATCTTGGAGGTTCCTATGATGAGGGAAGATGTATCCTTCTCGTGAATCAAAGAGAGGCTACATTGGAAGTTGGAAATTTTTTATCTATACGTGAAGGTATGTCCATTTGGGATCTTGTGCCTTTAAAAAATATTATTTCAAATGGTTTCTTGTTGTTAATTTCATTTTGGGAGGGAAGCGTGTGGTCCTTGATAATTTTGAAGGCATCATAGTCGGGTTGTTGTTGGCCTTGGGGAATTTGTCATAGGCACGAGCGACATTGGGAAAAATAATTTATTGGTCTTTCTGAATGAGATGTCTTGGATTCCCACGGAGGAGGTCGAGCATGGAATTGATGAGTTCCCTAGATACTCTTTTAGATCTAGAAAGGGAGATCCCTTAGAGTTTGAAGGAGGTATTGCATGAGGTTTGGATTTGCCTGTCGCTAGGGGGGGAAAGGGGGTATTAAAGGTAGAAAGTCCAATATTTCTTTGGCACAAGAGAAGGCCAATCTGGAAATGCAAGTGGGTAAACATTTGTTTATTACGAGGTTGATCTAGTTGGATATCGGTGGCCACCCACCTATTCCAACTGGCTCATTTTGGCCGTTTCAGTTTGGTAGTTTTGTTTCTAGTTTTTTGAGTCCCAAACTTTTGGGGTTGTTTTGGGGCTCTAAACAATGTTTTTAGGGCTCGCCACAGTCAAAATATAGACACGGTTAGAGTTTGACAACAACATGTGTAGGCCTCGAATAAACCTTTCCAACGAGCTATCATGCGCCCCAAACAGATATCGTATGCCAAAGTTACGCCCTCGAGAAGTTGATACACCAAACTACCCAAAATAGGGCCACAAAATTGTTGGCTTTCATCTTTTGGGGTTAGGGTTTTGGATTTTTTTTATATTAAAATGGCCTTTAGAGCCTCATTGTAAATCATCTTATTGCAAATGCGAGTAGCTGTCACATCTCTTCTTAGAGATAAACTACCACCATTCTAGCAAGTCTTTCACTCTGTATTTTTACAGTCTTTGTACATTTTTGCTCATTAATAGAAATTATGTATTACAGTATCTATGTGTTTATGGTTGCATCTCTGATATATTTATGTTATATTGTTGGATATTCGATACATCTCTGTACATTTCTTTATTATATCTTCGCTCTCATTTCATGCCAAAAATAATATGGATTAGTGGTATCAGAGCAAGCTGCTCTTGATCGTTTTTCAGTGCATGTCCCTGACGAGGTCTAAGTATAACAAGTTGGGTCTCGAGATTGTCTCTCTTGAGGACAATCGCTCTCGCACAACCAAGAAATCCTCAATGGCGAAAGAAAGAAAAAAATGACAGAGCAGACGATTCTAGCTTGAGCAAGCTCTCACGCGACAAAGGGATGAAATGGAGAATTTTGCTCATATCCTTCAACACCTGTCAATAAAAACAAACATGTCTTCATCAAGCGGCCAATTTAGAGGCACCTCGCCTTTCAAGGTACAAGTTAATTTTGATATTCCCATATTTGAAAGACAGATAGATGCAGATACCCTAAAAAAGGTTTAAATCTGCTAGAAGGTTATTTCTCTGTTCATAATTTTTCCAAGAAGGAAAAGATCACCTTCACACTACTTAAGGCTCTTCCCCGTGTCAAAAATTGGTGGGAAACTTACTAGGAGCAAAGTTCTACAAAGGAATCCGGAATATATGGGGTCGAGCCCACTTGGGATATTTTTGTGGATGCGGTAAATGAACAATATTATCTTGTTGGCAACTATGAGGACCAGTGCATGAGATGGACCACACTATGGCAAGAGAGGGGCCAAGCAATGACGGATTTCACTAATACCTTCCACACCTTGCGCACCAAGCTGGGTATCAAAGACTCCGAGAGGCATTTGGTTTTGAAATACCACGGGGCTCTACACAGATACATCCAAACTGAAATGGATTCTTTGGACATCTCATCACTCAATGTTGCTTATCGATATGTTGTTAAAATCGAACAGAAATTTAAGCACCAGAACAAATGGGAGTTCGGGTCGTTGACTAATTCTTGATCTCTAATGTGTACTAATTCTTGGGTCGTTGACTCGAGATTAGTTATGACGTTTTCGCAAATGCTAGATTTGGAGTTTATTGCATTATATATTTATGGGCCATATTTAGAAAGGGTATCATACTGGGAAAGGTTCTTTAGTTTCAAACAATTGGATCAAGGCCATGCTATAGTAGGAGGAGGCTTGATTTTTTCCATTGTTAATGTTAAGATTTGGGGTGAGGTGACCCAGGAGGATCCTTTTGGACTTCTTTGTTAACAAGACAAAAGAAAATGGTTTATTTAATGTGATGCCTATAAAAATCCGACCTAATTGGAGGAATAAGAGAATAGGGTTGGAATGAATTTCAAAGCGCCTTGATACGTTTCTAGTGAATGAAGGTCTTCTAAGTGATAATTTGAGAAGAAAACAATGGGTAGGTTTAGGAAGTGACATTGACCATTTCCCTATTATGTAGGAAATTGCTAGTGGTGGATTCAAACCACCAAGCCCCTTTAAGTTCAACTAGCAATGGTTGGAAGATGAGTCATTTATTACACTAGTGAAGGAACAGTGGGTTCCATTTGTAGTGGATATTTGAGAGTTTGCAACATTACAATTTGTTACAAATTTCAAGAAGTTAAAGGGAACAATTAAGCACTGGGCACATGAAATAAGGCTTCAAAATGAAAAGGAAGTTACATAGATCAAAGAAGCATTAGAAGGGCTATATCTCTAGGATCTAGCTAGTTTTGCTAGTGAAGATCACAAGTTTGTCATTTTCGAGATGGAGAGAAAGAACAAACCATTATTGGATGAGAAGGAGGTGACATGGAGACTCAAGAGTAGAGCTCTATGGCTGGAGAAGGGAGATGCTAATATCAAGTACTTTCACCAATTTTCCAACCATAGGAAGTGTTACCCCCCATGCCTAGGGGTAACTAAAGGAGATAATGTCTCATGGCTCGAAATGGAGACAATGATCTCGATCGTGATGATGATAAACATGTCCACGGATGGTAGCCCAATAGCCCCCCTCAAATTGTCTTTTACAACTACATATCATCGAAGCTCATCACATCCAGACAACTAAGTGTATATGAGACGGTAAGCCAACGTCACCATGATGTATGTTAGTCCTTCTTTCATGCGAAGTGTTGTGCTTGATTTACTGGGAATGTGGATGAGGATCATTGGTTGAAGTTGTATAATGGATCACTAGCTTGGGAAGTTGTGTTTGTTTCCTTGTTTTACTGTGGTGGCAAGATTCTATGCCCTAGTCTTGTGTTGTCACTGCCTAAGGAAAAGGGGTACTACTGGAGGGCCCTCATAAGGGTAACATTTCGTTCCTCGCCATACTTAACACTTTCCATCCCGGAGCCTATCACAGTGTATTGAACCTCGATAATGGGTCATGTTCCATTCTCTCATGAGAATAAGGGGATGAAGGCCTAGAAGTTGATGCAGTTTCTATATGTATGCTATGTAAAAAATAATAAAGGCCACCTATAAAATCCATAGGACAACGTGAGATATACCCCCTTTAATGTTAATCCCCCCTTGTCCCGATGCAATGAATGCACACTTATGATAAGACTTTATCCTAGTAAGAAAATGAAAGAATAAAATATTGAAACCTTTAAAAGGGACTTGCAAAATAATAAATGGGTATCATAAGGCAATTAAGGGGTTTAGAATGCAAAAAGTATTGATGAAAGGGTATCTCAAGCAACAAACACTCCCTCTACAAAGGTGCTCATAGAAATGGATTTAATGACAACATAAGCCATGAAGTAAGCCCAACTCATACTACTATCACACTTAATCTTGAAGGGTTTATTTCTTCCACTGTTTCCCTTGGGACCTATCCCTCTACCTGGGTCTTTTCTTTCACTTTATTGGTTGGAACACTTAATAGGGTTGGATGAAGGTCCTCCCATATTCAAACTTGCCAACTCACATAAATTCTTGAGTTGATGTGATGCTTGAAGGGGATACTGAGGTGAATTGGCAACATGGATGATATCTTAAGTAACAACTTACTTTGCATGACTCAAGGACTAATATCTCTTATGAACATTGGTTTACCTTGTCTTATATTATGTTTTGATTTGGATGGCCCTAGCATGGTTCTTTGAGGGACGTCCTAGGTTTTCACCAAGGATGTTGTGCCCTTATTATAGGACTTTGGCATGTGTAATGTAGAGTAGTGAGTCACCCAGTGACTTGGCATCTTCAGACATGAGCTCTCAAATCTTCAAGACCTTGGACGATGGACATATGGGATCGGTTTTGGTAGATTTGGTCATGATGGCATACAAATGGGCTGAAAGCCCACATGTTGGGAAGTGTACCCCAATGTTTATTACTCACTAGATTGAGGACGTTGCATCAATTGACAACCATATACCATGCAGAGACGAGTTGCAACTTCCTCCACCTTGGATGTAGTTCCCTAGACCCTTGACGTTGGCCTCCATTTGATGATTATGTCACCTTCTAAGGTTTTATGATGATGGGGTTTGATGTTACTTGGGGTACCAATGATGATGGAGCATGACCATGGGCGATAGATGCACCATTCACCATCATTTTACCTTGAGATGATGCCACGTGACCTTGGAAGGTCCTCCTTTTCCCTTGGGAGGCTTGATGTCACCACACATGTGGCATTATGATGCCATTTTTGCATGTTTTATCATCTATAGAGATTGATTGAGGGGTCAACCCCATTAAATTTATGGTTTATTGACATTTTGAGTTATTTTGTGGAAAAAAGTTCTAGGGTTTACATCATATAAAGAGGCTAGTGCTAGGATTCATTTTTATCATCACTTACCTCACACTTGTGTGGGGTAACACTTCTAAAAGATTCATTATTTTTGGTCTCTTTGGCTCTTTTCTCTCATGCGCTAGTCCTGGAGGAGTTTCTTTGTGGATGGTTTGCTCTCTTGGATGGATATTTTCTACAATCAGGGTTTGAATGATCATACTAATTGGAGGAAGCAAGTAATTTTACACAATTTGTTATTATTGATAATGTTAAAGGTGTAAATTTTTTATCTTGTTGCAAATTTCTTTGTCTTGTTGAAACCTTAAGAGGGAGACATAAGTGCTTCTCTCCCTCATAAAGTATTTATTTTCCAAGTTTATGAAGCATTCTTTTCTAGGGTTAAAATATTAAGGCCCAAAAGTGCTTGCACTTTTGGGTTTTAACCCTAGCCTTTGATCATTGACCTAAGTGAAACTAGAAGAAGGAAAAAACGACACCTAGGGCCCAAGTGTGTTTGCACCCTAGGTTCCTCTTTCCTCAAAGTCTAAAACCTAAGGCCCAAGTGTGTTTGCACCTTAGGGTTTATACCTTACCTCTCTTGTTTCATTTAGGTCAATCTTCAAGTTAATGCATTTGTGACTCCATGAGCCCCAAAGGACAACAACACTAGTATCAAAGTTTTCTTGTGGTTGAAGTAGTTATTAAAATCAATATTTTCTCTCTCAAACAATTTTGTAACTTTCCTAACCCTAACCCTAGAAAACTATTGATATTTATTGCCGCTATTATAAATTCTTTCTACAATCATTGAAAACTACTTTAATTTGATGCATACACTCATTGATAAGTGGCTTAAACTACTAAAAAAATACTTCTAGCAATTGGATAATGTTATACCATTTTAATACTTATTTTTCATGGTGAATTGTCACATTTCTGACCACTTTTATTTGTTATTGGTGTTATACAGATAAAAAAGAGGTTTATATTTCTTCACATGCAATTTAAAAGAAAACTTCACTTTATAATTTCACATGCACTTGGTGAATCAAATCTAGTTAGGAGCTAATTTGGGTCTGTGGCTAGGGTTTTCCTGGCCGCAGACCCACGACTTTTTTGCCTATCTCCCTACAGCGTCTTTGCGCATATTCTTTCTTCTCAGGTTTTTGGAGTTTTACACAATGAGCGCAGTCTCCTCAACGTTATCCCTCGCAACTGAAGCCTCCATCCCCTAGGCCATTTTCTCTGATGCGATGTCTACTCTTGGGGTGCCACATAATGTGTGGATTGGGTTTGTTTTCGTTCCCTTGCGGCCATGTCCCCCTCCACGCGAACTTGTTGTGTGGTATCCTCTCAGGGTGGTGGCCACACACATACTGAAGCGGATTCGGCCTTTACCGACCTTCGTTTTGGTAGACAAGCTCTCCTGGGTGCAGATCTGATCGGTGTTACTGTCGGTATTGCCTTAAGCTCCATATCTGGGTATTTGTGGCCCTACTTCAGGCCTGTTCTTCTCAGATCTAGTTTTTTGTGTGACGTATTTGCTCGTTCTGCCTCTTCATATCTATTTCTTGGAGCTTTTTTTTCGTTTGCAGTTGTATGGTCCTCTATCTTTTCAGCCTCTAATGGGCGTGGAGGCATTACATGAATATTTTTTAGGGTTTGGCCCCCACCAATCCATCCCTACTGGTTTGTTTAGGGCTTGATGCAATGTCAGGGCTTTCTCGGTGGTCTTGGTGGCCGGAATCCCCTGTGTCCCCTACTATTTGTGATGTGGATTGGTTGCTTGAGTTTTTTGCTTCTTTATGATGGGATATGTTTCAAAGCTTTGAGTATTGATCTTGTCTAGTGGGGTCAATGCTTTGAGGTCCGTCTTGGGCGCGCGGCTTCGTTTTTTGCTCCTATGTGGCTGCAGTATCTCTTGTGGACCCTTTGGATCCAGTTCTTGATGGGTTTATTTTCCGCTCTGGCCTGGTCCGTCCAGGTTCTCTTCATTTTACGTTTATGTCGTGTTATTAGTTGTTCTTTCTTGATTCCTCTTAGCTTTTACTGCCTACTTTTGGGCTTATACCCAGCTCCTTATTTGGCACATCCATCATGATATTTCACTTTGGGCCATTTCTGGCTACTAACACTTCTTTAAGTTTTCCCAAGTACTGGGCATGTGCTTTCAACACCTACAAAATGTAATTTGGTTCTTTACAGATGAATAAAATTACGATTTTTTTCTAAGGAGAAAAATTAATTGATGTTATACAATTGCTTTACTCCTGTAATTTGCAACAACCATAACATTTATTAATTATCTAGTGTCTAAGAGGTTATTATTGCACTCTATAACTTGGTAATTGTCTATATTATGCTGCAAATTGTTTATTGTCTCGTACAGGTACAACAATTGCCTATTATCTTCTATCCCTTTCCTAGACCTAGACCTAACTAACATGTGACCAAGATAGGGGGATGCAAGCTTGACTAATCTTTCTATTTGATCCATTGAGGTCACCAAGGAAGCCTCCCTTGTTATGGACCTCTTCCATCACTAAAATGAGGGAAGTCTCTACCTAGGTGATAGTGGCAAATTATTCCATAGTTACACAAGATTTGGGATCTTCTGGAGGGATTTGCACAAGTACAAATCTTGTGATGATAGGAGGAACAACAATACCATATGGAAAATGCAAGGGCCTGATGGGATCTTAATTTCCAGTTTTAAGGACTTGGAAATTGAAAAGGTAAAACATTTTGAAGGAATATATAAGGAAGATAATAAGACATCCATTGTTAAGGTAGTGAGAATGGATACATATTTTCATAGGTTTGTATTTGAGGAAGATAATTCTAGAATAATGAAAGAGGTTTCAAAGGAGTAGCTTCATGAGGTGCTTCACTCTTTCCATAAGGATAAAAGCCCCGGTCCCTTGGTTGGTTTGTTGACTTTTTTCTAGGATTACTTGAGCCGTTAGAGTTAGATATACTAAGGGACATTGAATAATCAAGGGCTACTAGTAAGATACTAGCTATTTTTAAGTCAACATTTATCACAATGATTCCAAAGTTGAACAATCCTACCAAATTTATGGAGTACATGTCTATATCATTGTGTCACTGTGTAAATAAAATAATTTCAAAATTAATTGCTAGAAGGGTGAATGAGTTACTGTTGAAGTAAATTTCCTAGTATCGATTTGGTTTTCTTGCTGGGAGACAAATACATGAGATTGTTGTGGTGGTGGCCTAGGAGTTTTTCATTCCATCAAAAAAAAAATGCGTTGGCTAAAAATTCTACCTTTTGAGTTTTTTTGGCCTGAATTCGACGATGTAAGTCTGGACAAAATCACTATTTTTTGTTGTTTAAATTGCATTTCTGAATGTATAAATGGATTTGGCCTACTGAAAAACCCTAGAGGCACTTGAATTATACAAACTTAGCCATTGAAGTGTTGGGGTTGTGACAGAAACTATATGTTTATAGATTTTCATCAAAGAAGTGAAAAAGCGAGGACTACACACAATTTACAGCAACTTGCAACAGTTGAAGACCTAGGTAGAAGTGTACCTAGAATTTATGTAGCCCTGGACAACAAGCAAGCTAAGTTTCAATCACACATGATCGAGGAGGAAGGTAAGATTATCGATTAACCCATTCCTATTTTAATTGACTCGGGAGCTAGTCATAGTTATCTAGATCCTAAAATGGTGGAAATATTACAATTGTTGAGAAACAAGCTTGGAAAGCCTTGGTTGGTGCAGCTAGCTAGAGGGGTAAAAATGAAAATTAATAAGATGGTTCATACATGTCCAATGGAAATGGATGGACTATGCACAAAATCTGATTTGAATATCATACCTTTGGGCCCGTATGATTGCCTCATTGGTATGGATTGGTTGGACCAACATCATGTTGTTCTAGAATGTTATAATAATGCATTTACTTCCCTGGATGAGCAAGAAAATTTGAGAAAAGTTCAAGGCATTCAGAGCTATGACTATCAGAGAAATTTCGGCCTTGAAATTGAAGAAAAGCTATAGGAAGGGATGCCAAGTATTTGCACTGCACATGGAGGAGTCACATGTGGATAAAGTGCCAAGCGTTGAAGATTGTGCAATACTGAAGGAATTCATGGATGTATTTAAAGAAATATCAGTATTTCCACCGAAAAGATATATCGATTTATCTATAAATATGATGTCGGGATCATCTCTTGTATCCAAGACTCCTTATAGGATGAGGACACCAGAGGTAAAGGAATTACATATGAAACTTGAAGAGCTTCTGAAGAAGGGGTATATACGCCTAAGTGTGTTTCCTTGGGGTGCCCTAGTATTATTCGTGAATAAGAAAGATTGTATGTTGAGACTCTGCATTGACTTCAGGCAGTTGAACAAAGTAACAGTAAAGAACAAGTATTCTTTGCCAATGATATATGACTTGTTTGATTAGCTAATGTGCACAAAGATATTTTCCAAGATTGACCTTAGATCTGACTATCACCAAGAGAGAATAAAAGAGAAAGACATCAACAAGACTGCCTTCAGAACAAGGTATGGTCATTACAAGTTCACAATGGTGTCATTTGGGTTGTCGAATGCACCAGTTGTCTTCATGTGTTTAATGAATGGAGTTTTCAGAGAATATTTGGATAAGTTTGTCGTCGTATTTTTGGATAACATCCTTATTTACTCTAAATCTGAAGAAAAACACGAGAAACACTTAAATACGGTGTTGAAGATATTTAGGGAGCATCAACTTTATGGAAAGTTGAGCAAGTGCTCATTTTATCAGAGGCGGATTCATTATTTGAGTCATATCATTACAGATGAAGGAATAGGTGTGGACCCAGCGAAGATAAAATCCATTGAGGAATGGCCAACGCCAAGAAATGTCCCATAAGTGAGATATTTCATAGGACTAGCAAGGTACTGCAAAAGGCTTATTGAAGGATTCTCAAGGATTGTGCATCTAGTCACATCCCTGCAGAGGAAAGGTGTGTGATTTGAATGGACTTCGGATTGCGAAAGAAGTTTCCAACACTTGAAAAAATTATTGAATAGTGCATCAATACTAAGGATTGCATATCTAGATGAAGACTTCATGGTCTGCACGAATGCATGTAAATAAGGGCTTAGGGGATTCCTTAGTCAGAATGGACATTTGATATGTTATGAATCAATAAAATTAAAAGAGCATGAGAGACTCTATGCTAGTCATGATTTAGATTGATAGCTATAGTGCATGCCTTGAAGATGTGGAGGCACTATCTCATGGGTAAAAAAATTGAGTTGAGAACATACCATTGTGATCTCAAATATTTGTTTGGACAACCAAGTTTAAATGCCAGACAAAGTAGGTGGTTATAATTCCTCAGTGAGTATGACTTTGATATAAAACATATCAAGGGTAAAGAGAATAAGGTGGTTGATGCAATCAGTAGGAGATTGCACGAGATACATATACGACTATTTTCATGTACCAAACATATTTGAGAAACATAATCATAGAGGTTGCAAAGTCAAATCAACACTATGAGGAATTAAGAGCAAAATTACAGCAAGGTATTTTGCAGTAGAAACTTGAAGAGAATGAGCTTAAAGATTATGGAATCCTATTGTTTAGGTGCAAATTTTATGTACCTAACTCACCAGAGTTGAAAAATGTAATATCGAAGGAATTGCATAATGCACCTTATGTCAGGCACCATGGGTATCAAAAGATAGTAGTAGTTGTTAAGAGACAATATTATTGGCCAGGCATGAAAAATGAGTTTGCTTATTTTATTGCTAGATGCCTTGAATGTCAAAAGTTCAAGGTTGAGCACAGACATCCAGTTGGTTTACTATAGCCATTTCCCATTCATGAGTGAAAGTGGGAAGTTATAACAATGGATTTTATAACTAAGCCGCCCAGATCATCCAAGCAACATGGTTCTATTATGGTAGTGGTGGAAAAACTTACTAAAGCTACCCATTTTGTTCCAGTGAAGTCAACTTACAAGGCAACTAATATTGATGATATCTACATGAGATAAATTCTTAAATTGCATGGTGTGCCTGAGAAAATTGTGTCTAACAGATATCCCAAGTTCACTTGTAATTTTTGGAAGGGATTATTTAAAGGAATTGGGACAAGTCTGAACTTTAGCACAACATATCACCCAGAATCAGATGAACAAACAAAGAGGATAAATCATGTAATACAAGATATGATAAAGATGTATGTGATGGATAAATCATCAAAATGGGAAGACTACTTACATTTGGTAGAGTTTGCTTACAATAATGAGTATCAAGCATCTTTAAAGATGATTCCATTTGAAGAATTGTATGGTGGAAGGTGCAACACACCTGTGAGTTGGGATAACCCATTAGACTGTGCAGTGGTTGGGACAGATCTGCTTCGAGAAATGGAAGAGAGGATGGTAAAAATAAATCAAATTTTAAAAGTTTCCCAAGACAGACAAAAAAGTTGTGCAAATAAAGACCAAACTTTTAGAGAATTTAAAGTGTGTCACGGTGTGTTCTTAAAAATAAAAGCAAGACGAAGTTCCCTAAAGTTGGGGAATTTCTCTAATCTAGAAGCATGATATTGTGGGCCATTTGAAATCCTAGAGAGGATTGGTCATGTCGCATATATGTTGGCTCTACCTGCATCCTTGAGTATTCATAATGTATTACATATTTCCTTACTTAAAAAGTATGTACATGATGTTAATCATGTCAATGATTGGAATGTGATTCATGTGGAGCAAGAGGGCGATTTCTGAGTTCAACCAATGCGCATATTGGATCGGAAATTCAAGACGCTCTGAAATCACTCAGTAGGACTGGTAAAGGCCTAGTGGCCCTGTTACGGTCTTGAGGATGCAACCTGGGAATGAGAAGATGTTATGCGCGTAGAGTATCCACATCTCTTTGAGGAATTTTGAAAGTTTTGATTATACATGTGTATATAATGCACTAAGGACAGTGCATAAATAAGGGGGAGGGAAATGCAATACCCCTAGGCCAAACCCCAACTGTAAATGTAAATATAAATGTATATATATTTATATAAGTTGGTGAGTTGTTGGTATCAAGTATTGGATTCAATTTTGTGCGCACATCCCATAGTTTGGTGATTATGTGAGGGTTTTGCATTAAAGAAATATCACACACATTTCAATGTAGCACACACCTGTGTAAGTGTGTGAATATAGCGCACCAATGAAAGAGTGTGAACATCCCAGAGTTTTGTGCACACTAGATTAAGCGCGTAGTTTTGAGGCCATAGAGCCTTTGTATATATGCTTGTGTTTTGAGGTTGTTGAGCCTAGATGCAAAAGGTCAGTGTGCTTGTATTGTTAATATAAGCACATCATTGTGAGCAGACTCAACTCAGATGAAAAGATACGGGGGGTTGAACTCAACGGAAAAGGGAAAAGGGGGAGCTTAAGTCAAGGGAATATTTTATTAATATTTCTAAAATTTTAAATTATGGATATGTATTTATCCTAAGTTCCCTGAGGGTAGGGAATGAGTCACCAAGTGGCTAAAGCTACTTCTGAAGGTGACTTGTGTCGATTTGAAGGCATGCAATATATATTGTTGGTCTTAGTGTAATTCGGGGAGGGGAATCGCTCATTCTGGAATCATTCAAACAAACTTCCTCTACGAAGGAATACATATTTTTTTGTAACTTGATGGCATTGCTTAACCATGTGCTTGGGAAGACTTGCCACTGTCAAAGAGACGGGTTTTCAGGCCCGTGAGCATTCTCTCCAGGTGAGAGTTTTCTAAGAATTGTTCCCTCGTGCACTGGGCATTAGATACAGTGCTCTGAGACTTCCTGTACGGCCTATTGTTGAAGCCCTGGAAGGGAAGTGGGTCAGTCGAAGGACTGTTGAGGAGAGAAGGGGCACACTTCCTGGGGTGGGACAAACATGTGAGAAATAAGGGATTGTAGGCTAGTTGCAACAGACGACACCTTGGACCAAGTATTTTGTTGAATATCATACCATAGCTTGGCAATAGGAACATTTTTTACTATGGGGTTCAAGCCCCATCTCGAAGGTGACTTGTCATTGAAATATTATGAGCGACAAAGTATATGGCTGGGAGGAACGTTTGAGTCCTGCATGGAGTTGGTAACTTTCATAAAAGTTAAGTGTCCTTCACAAGATTGTTTAATTATTGTATGCTCTAATATTCATATTTTTAAATGGGTTTATCTTCCTGTACGAAATTGAATCTGAATATTGAGGTTAATTTTATGTAATGTTACTACATATGTGTGTGTGTGTGTGTAATTATTTTTCCTGTATGTTGCAACATATGTGGGCATTATAGTTATAAGGGTTTTGTGTTAGCTAATTGTATGATTAATCTATATAATATTGTTTCACATGAGAAGTATGTCAGTTATTGAGTATTCATGTTGAGTTAAATTATGTGGTATCGTTAGAGAATACCAAGTCAACGTATGAATCGTTGAGCACGTAGTGAAGCAGTCCACGCGCTCAAAGGTGATAGAATTTGTGTGCAGCATTGGATTGATTGCACGCACAGTAGTATTATGTGTGCAAAGTGTTTGCACACACAACAATATGTATGTGTTCTGAAGGGATAAGTGCGCAGTAGATTTGCGACAATTATTTTGCTGTTATAATCGTATTAAGAGAAGTATACTCATAGAGTGAGACCCAACTTGGGTCTGGGCACAATACCTTAAGGTTGTGCGCAGTTATTTCGGTCTACTTGTAATAGGGAGCATTATAAGTAGTATCTGCACACTAGGAATTTTGAAGTAGCACGGTCCAGTAGTGAGCTTGGACTGCTACAAAGAATATCCTAGCAACAAAAGTTGAGGTTTTAGTGATGTGGCCCAACCTAGGAGGTTGGGGATGTTACATCCATTGTGTATTTAACAACTTTGGCTTTGAAGCGTTTTACAACAAGGTTTACATAAATTTGAGACATGGAAATGAGCCTAGATTTTGTAGTTCTCTTGGATGCTTGTCGATATATTTGTAATTCTGTTTTGAATCTTTGTGCAACTATTGGCATAGTTAATACAACATTGGTAGAGTTTTTTATAAAAGCCTACTTTTTCCATATCTATTTCTATTATCAGTAATTATTTTAAATCAAATTCTTGATGATACAACAATGGTAATACATTTTTATAAAATCCTACTTTTTCCATGTCTATTTCTATTGTCAGATATTTTGTTTTATTCAATTAGTGTACATACACTTTTTCTCCTTACATGTGCAGCATATACAATTACCACGAGGTCCTAGTTTGTGAAAGAATATATTCTGGCCATGTATAAGTGGTGTAATTGTAAGACCCTTCTGATACATTCAACTTGTGTAAGAATTTTTGTTGTCTAATTTAGATTTTCCGCATGTAAATTATTTTTTGGCCGATGCAAAACATGATCATTCTTGTTTTTTGTTTACTAACAACATAATATTTAACATTTGCATCTATTATTTAATTAATGAAATTATGATTTCAACATTTTAATTGAAATGGTTTAATCAATGTAATTAGGAAAATACCTACAACATTGTTTGATTTAGCAATCCAACTCATTAGATCCTTATATCTTTAGCAGGTTGACCAAACTAGATTTTTAACCCCCCCACCAACTAAGAATAACCTCTCCAACTCCTTAGCTATAAGAAACCTTGGGGTTTTCTAGCCTTGCATGCCCAAAGCTCCAAGAAGAACACCCATCCCACCACCGATATCTCAACAATCAACAATCAGTGCCATCATCATAAGCCTAATAGATCTCATAGTTCATAGTTCTCATTGTTCTCACAGTTCTTAGTGCTTCATGTGGTTATGCTTCCCTTCTAAAACCATTTTCCCCAACTACACAACCCCCTTTTCCTTTCCCAAAGTCCCCTTTATGCCTCCTCTACCACCGCCTTCTTACCCTCCTCGAGAATGATTCTAGGAAGGTCAAACTATCATAAAATAATCTCTCCCACCTACCCACATTTATAACCCTACCATGCTATCAAATTCATTAAATAAAATTAACTTTGGGTAGGTCACCAATCCAAGTCTCACTAAATGCAAATCAAATTCAAATAAAATCATATTTCTCCTTTTATCAAAATATACCAAGTCTCAAAATGTAGTCAAATAATTCAATTGAAGTAACATTATAATTATATAATTTTAATTCTACTACAACAATCATACACCAACCATTAATAATAATATTATAATAGTTAATATATATATTAACTATACTAGATTGCACGTGCAAGGTATGTTTGCGTAGCTAACACATATAGAGTTCATGTGTATATTAATGATAACAATCATCACATCTAATGCATAGTACCTATGTGCTCTCTTCCAATCATCCAAGACAAAATCCTTAAACATGACATCAAACAACCTTATTAACTAAGTCACGATATTATAACATGAATTGAACAATACACCGAGATCACCATAAATGAATTAATCAAGCATTTAATACACAAAAGGGACTAATTAGGGCACTAAGTTTGCATTTCTAATTTCCAACAACATTCTCAACTACATCAAATCACCCTTCCTCCCTGACCTACTTATGTTTTCCACATCCTATCATTTCCTCTGTCGGACTATGTTGGAGCGTCAACTACATTGACCTCACCTCAAAGAGAACCCATAAGTGGAAGTGTCAACTATCTCAACCAAGCTTCTCCAACAAACAACTAAAAATCACCATCACACATCTAGGGGAGTGTAGCTTAACATAAACCTCCCATAATTATAAGTTTTAGAGGATAAACAATGGATAACACCTACACCCCTCCTGATATAACTACAGTCAACACCCTATGGTTGACGATATTGTGCCACTGTTGTTGTAAAACTCACATTTTCCCAAATATCATAACAATGTATTGAATCAATAATTAAATAACAAAATAATACTTCCTAGAATACCATTTCTCTTTCGATGTCCATGATATCTACGTCACTTTAGTATCACGTTGATCTTGTTATCACTTAACCAATTCAACCTATAGGGTATTTTACCAAAATACAAGATCATGCATAACCACATAACTATCTATATGTGATTGTCATGTTACTCATTGATAAACAATTTAAACCAGCTAGTGTGTTTATCATGTGCATATTACTTATTGATTTGTTACAACATATAATCTAAACTAGTATCCATGTACCATAATATTTCATTTAAATCTTGCATGCTGGAAATATATCACACAAGAACCATCATTAATAACATAAACAATAATTTATACATAATTTTCGCATATAGGTAGGTCCACATGTCCATATAATAAAACTCATCATTCTAACAAAGTTCCACAAATAATAAGCAAAAAAGTACAAACTAGGTCATGATGTTGTTTAGCTCCACAAGTCAAAATGGAGTGGTACATACACCCACCCTTCGAGAAACTTTGTCCCAAAGTTATGGTAAAAAAAGTGTGGGATGATCTTGAAGCATAGTCTCTACGCCCTCTCATGTACAAGATATTAGGTTGTACTTGTTCCATTGGACCTTAACTTGGTCCACCAATTGGTGCCTAAGCTTTCAAACCCTATGGTCCAATATGCATAATGGCTCGATCAAAATGGTTTCCATGTCTAAAAATTGCAATTCCTTTCAGATAAGTTTATGAGATTTATCAGCTACATAATGTCATAATACAGATACATGAAAACCATCATGAGTTTTATGTAAATGGGATGGAAGTACAAGACAATAAGCAATTGGCCCTATTCTTTCCCAAATTTTAAATCAAGGTGACAATTTTGTTCCCTTTCCAAATTGAATATGACTCTTATTAAACCTTATACAAATAAAAACTTGATCCCGTGCTTTATAAATTTGGCTTGTCCTATGTGCACCAACATAACTCCTTTTTCCCATCATGTGCTTCCTTTAATCACTACATAATTTGAATCCCTTGTTTGTCCTTCTCTTGAACCAATTCTAACCTTGTTATCACTTGATCCTCTAACTTGTCCCAACTCAATGGTGTCTTGCATGGTCTTTCATAAACAACTTGATAAGGAGGCATCCCAATTGAGTTGTCAAAAGTATTATTGGAGCAAACTCCACCAAAGATAGGTACTTTTCTCAATGGATTTGGTTATCATAACATACATTCTAAACATGTCTTCCATCACTTGATCCACTCTTTATATCTGTCTATCCATTTTAGGATGATATGTTGTGCTTAAGTTCAATTGAATCCTCAATGCTCACTACAAGGTTGTCCAAAATTTAGACATAAACTAAGAATCTATATCCAAGATGATCTTCTTGGGCAAGATATGCAAACAAACAATTTCACTTATAAATGTCCACACCACATCAGTGATATCATAGTGTCTATGAATATAATGAAATGAATGTTTTTGGTCAATTTATCAACTACAACCAAAATGGAATTGTGTCTTTGCGACGTGAGAGACAATCCCACAACAAAATCAATAGAAATGACTTCCCATTTGGACATAGGAATGTCATGCAGTTGAAAGAATCATGTTGGGTGGTGATGGTCAACCTTTACTTACTGGCATTGTTGAGGCACGTAAGACCCTATGGTAAGGCCCTAACACTCATTTACTATTAGTTTATTAGTTATGATTAGATCGGTTTAGGATAGGTTACATCATGATCACATTATCTCATATTTATAATAAAGGATATTTATTTGTATATGCATCTCATCTTGTCTTGTGCATTGCATATATTGTAAAAGAAGGTTTCCCCTTGAAGTGGATTATTCATTGGCTATTTTTTGGAGTTTGGTTCATAACATTTGGTATCAGAGCATATGATCCTAGGGGTTCACTCATTCAATCGAGGTAGCTTGACATTTTCACTATAACTTTTTTCTATGATGATTTAGACAATGAATTTTTGAGGTTATTACAGAGACATATTGAGGTACTTGTGATAAAAATTCCAGGTACTAGTTCGTTATACTATCTGAGATATATCCTATAGAAGTTAGGATTTGTGACCAGTCTTGAAATCAATTTCAAACGATTCATCTTGGAATTTTCCATATAACTTTTATTTAGCAAAGTTTTATAGTGTAAAATTTTCAGGAGATTGAGGAAACATAGCAAAGTACGTCTAATAAAAATTTTAGGGATTGGTTCATTATACTTTCTGAGATATAGCCTATGGAAGTGAGGGTTTATGACTAGTTCTAGAATCAATTTCAAACGAGTCATATTGAAATTTTTGCTATAACTTTTTTCGGACAAGGTTTCAGACTGTGAAAATTTCAAAATATTGAGGAGACATTGTGAAGTTATTTTCATAAAAAATATAAGTTTTGAAACATTTTATTTCATGAGATATAAGTTGTGGAAATTAGAGTTGTTTTACTAGTCCTAAAACTAGTTTCAAATAGGTTTTGTTGATAGAAGTGACATATCTGGAGTTTGAAAAGTCCAAATTGAGTGCCAGTAGTTTATTTGGAAAGAACACAAACCATAACACAATGTTATGAGAAGACCACCAATTTTTGGAAAGAAATATGGAAGATGAATGGAACAACACTATCTATGAGTTCAACATATCATCCATAAACAAATGGTCAAACAAAAATAGTTAACAAACGTTTAGAGGGTTAAACAATTGTAACACCTCGTATATTGACCTTTGACAATTAGAACTTTGATTTTATTTATCTTAGTAATTCATTGCTTAGTAACTATTTGGACTTAGTTGGACTGCTTTAGATATTTGAGACATGTATATCTGAACCTATTTATGTGTTGTATAATGTTATTTTATTGTTATATGTTCATAATGATGATAGCTATGAGAATTGTTCAAACATACAAATTTAAAAGTGGAATTTTGGTATGTGAGTATCAGTTCAAGTTATGTTGTAAATGTTTAACATATGCAGGGCATGGTAAAAATAAACATACATTTCTTAATTGAACGTCAATGCAGATATTGATTCTTATACGAAATTGTGATGTATATGTATGAATATGAGTTATTGGTGAACTAACCTACAGGTTGATGAGCTATGTGATAGCTAAATGACTGTAGTGTCGAGGTCACTTGGATGTCGTAAACATCAAGATAATAGTGTATGATATAAGTTGTACTTATTCTTTAATTTAAGATTCAAAATATTGTTATGATCTGTGGTAAGAGCGGTTTTGATAGAACTCACAGCTTGTCAAGGGTGGTTGTTTGAAGACATAATTGTAAGAGTAGTAGTTGCAGTATTGCTTGATATAGGGTGTTGACCCTAGTCCTATTAGGACGTGTGGAGGTATTGTCCACCAAGTATCCTATTGACCATAGTTGTACCAAGAGAGGTGGAGGTATTGTCCACCGAGTATCCTATTGACCATAATTGTATCAAGAGAGGTGGAGGTATTGTCCACTGTTTATCCTTCGAAACCTAGAGTCATGGAAGGGTTGTGTGAAGTCACGCTCCCCTAGACGTGTGATGACGACTGTTAATTTCTTGTTGGGAAAGCTTGGTCGAGATGTATGACACTTCCGCTTACGGGTTCTATCTGGAGTTAGGTCAATATAGTTGACGCTCCAGCTTAGTTCAGGAAAAAAAATGATAGGAAAGAAGATGGAAGTAGATTAGGAAGGAAGAATGCTTCGATGTTGGTTGAGAATATTAATTGAGGATTACATGTGTCACTATTGTTTATTCACTTGATTCCTACCATGTTTGAAACACTCTTTTGATTATCTTTTAATATTTTAAGTGTCATAATAAGTTATTGATGAATTATTGTAATTTTGTTCGTTAAAATTATTAAATGATGCATTTACATGATCTATTGTCTTGCATGCTTTGGTGTGATTATACAGGAACTATGCACTAGAGACAGTAGTTGTTTATCATTAGTACATGCGTAAGATATGTCTCCGCTAGCTACGCACACATACCCTGTGCATGTATACTAGTACAATTAATTAATGTATTAATTATTAAACTAGATTATTAACTATTTAAGTGAATGGTTTAATGACTATAAATTATATTGCATACAAAAATATCTAGTAGCATTATATACCTTATTTGACTTGCATTGTACATTGTGGGTTGTTATGTACATTTTAAGAAAAATTGTCAAGTTGCATTTATAAGTTAGCATGAGAAGAAAAACTTTGCATTTTATTTTTATGTAAGTCATTTATATTTTAGTTTATTTAACTTTTCCCAAAAATCTAGATAAGTGACGTTAATGGCTAATAATGAGGGTGGTTGATGATACTTGGAGAAGTGGGTATGGAAACTTGATAAATAGGAAGAAAAAGTGGTGATGAGGAAAGGAGGTTGAGAGATTTAAGCATGTTGAGAGGTTGGATTGTTCTTGGAAGAATTACTTCTTGTGACAATTTTGGTTAGAGCATATGTGCATTGATGTTTTTAGAATCACGATCACGAAAGACTAAGAGACTGAAAAGTTTCCTAGAGCTAGGAAGCCGACTAGGCTCCTAGTTGGCTAGAAGGATAATTTTGTTGTTCCACTCCAAGAAAATGAATTAATAATACTTGGAAGCATCTTCCCACTACCAATAGGATTACATCGCAAATGATCAGCTTCAATAGACCAAAGAAAGAGGTATTTTTCATAATATGTATTTGTTATGTTTATGCTATTCTATTTAAAGAGTAAAAATGTGTTACAAAGAGATATTTTTCCTAATATGTATTTGTTATGTTTATGCTATTTCATTTAAAGAATAAAAATGTGTTACTTCAAAATATAAGTTAACAAATTTTATTTCATAACCTCTTATGGAGAGACGATTCAACCATCTCAATGGACCAAGTGGATTCCTTTAACAAAAAGATGGTATAATACCACCTATCACACATCTACTAAGATGTTCCCATTTGAAGCCCTTTATGGATATCTAACTCTTAGTATGTGATACATTTTGCAAGAAAAGTCCAAAGTCCAAAGTGCACGCAATGGAGCCACATATGAAGAAAACTAAATAAACTTTTACAATTCTTAATGAAAACCTTCAAATGGCATGAAACATGATAAAGTAGAAGCAAATCAACATTGAAGTGAGAAAATTTGAGAAGTAATTGGATATTTTTTAGACTACAACCTTATAAGCAATCTACTTTTGAACAAAAGAACAAAAATTAGCTCCAAAATTTTATAGACCCTACAAGATTATTCGGAAGATTCGACAAGTAGCATATGAATTAGATTTGTCTTATTCTCGTATTCATAAGGTTTCAACTTTCAAAATTAGATTAATAAAAAAAGTTGATTCTTGAACCAAAAAAAGTTATAGATCGTTTTTTTGTATCTCTTCAAAATAGAACCATAATAAAGTACCTAATCAAGTAAAAGAATGTGCCTTCATAAGAAGATACAGGGAAAAATGAACAATTCATAAAGAAACATCCTCAATTACAAGCTTTGAAGGCAAAGCTTTTTTTTTTTTTTTTAAAGAGCTATGTTAAAGCCCTTAAGACCTCATATTAAGACCCTAACACTCATTTACTATTAGTTTATATGTTAAAGCCCTTAAGACCTCATATTAAGACCTTAACACTCATTTACTATTAGTTTATTAGTTATAGTTAGATCGACTCAAGTTAGATTACATTAAGATCACTTTATATCCTATTTATAATAAAGGAGATTCATTTGTATAGACATATTATCTTGTCTTGTGCATTGTATATATTGTAAAATGAAATTTCCCCCTCGAAGTGGATTATTCATTAATTATTTTTTAGAATTTGGTTCATAACATGCACTCAAGACATTCATCAACAAATTGGACTACATCACCTTTCATGCTTCATGCTTGTCAAAAAAAAAAAACTTATTGTTGTCCATATACATCTTGGTCAAGAAATCAATTGAGAGTTTCAAACCTAGTGTGGTAATCCAACCACTCAAAGATTCAAAGCTTTACCTTTAATTGTGACTTGGACAATCTAACTAGCCAAGAATGCCAAGATATTTCAGGACACTCTTTTCCTTTGTGATGTGTTGTTCAAAGTATAAATATCATTAATTCTTTCAACCAAGTCAAGGTCGTTAAGATCCCAATATGAAGAAGAGTAGGCCTTGGGCCTATTTTAATGGCACCTACAAGGGGAATCCTGAACACAGAGCAGATAACAAAACTCCACAACTTGCAGAACAGAAAACACAAATCAATCTCTCTTTTCACAAAAATGAATGCGGATACATTATCTATAGGCAGAGGCGGACATGCAGTTGCGAACAGTTAGTTGAACCACCGGATGGTAACGGATTAGTTAACATTCCCCCCTTAATCCAAAGGGACATTTGTCATCCCAAGCATCATTCTAAATTTTTCAAATTTCTCTCGACCCAAAGCTTTAGTAAAGATGTCCGCGATTTGCTCTGAAGTGGAACAATGATTGAGATGAATGGTTTTGGCCTCAACATGATGTCGAATCAAATGATATTTGGTGTTGATATGTTTGGTTCGATCATGGAATTTAGGATTTTTGGCCAATTGTATTGCAGAAGTATTGTCAACAAAAAGCGGCGTTTGTTGAAGGAAAATCTCCCTGCGGACAGGTAGATCTCCTCAAAGAGCTAGACTCTTAACTCTAAGACAGAAAGTGCTTACCATGGTCACTGACTTCCTTTTAGATCTAGGTGGACTAGTGTGTGAGGAGGAAGGAGAAAATGAGTACCTTTTATCGGTGTTTGTCCCTGCACGCTCCGAGTTGAACTCCAATCTTTCGCTCATCGATAAGCCCTGTAGACAAACAAAGTACGACCACTTCCTACTCTATCAAGATTAGTCCGAAATAGGTCTATCTACTAAAGAGACAAATTCATGTGAGATTGAACACGAATTAGAAAGAAACAGGCCCATCAAATTATATTAA
>SNQJ01S0000871.1:284828-306187 GCA_010110895.2 Picea sitchensis
AGAGACTAAGTAATGTGAATAGGTAGGATATAAGGCTTTAATAAATGTTGTGAGTTGTAAATCAACTTTGACACCAGTTGAATCAATATCATGAAAAAGAGCTCTAATTTCGGAAGCTAACTTCATGGGATTATTATCTTTCAGTTCCAAATTAAACAACTTCATCAACAATTGTATAATTTCCAACTCTGAATGGGAGTCATAAAGATCTTTTAATTTCTCTAATGCTTTAAACACTGTGGTGCTAGAAAAAATATGTCTGCTTACCTCTTCAGTGACTGGGGCAGAAATTAAAGCATGTGCCTTTTTATCTTTACTCTTCCAAATTACAAGTTGTCTGGCATCTGTAGATTGCTCTGGGTCATTGTCATCATGGATGATTTTAGGGGCTAAATTTCACTCATGGGTTAATTTTCCATGTTTTTTCCAAAAATGAGATTCTCTATTTTAAAAATAATTCATCCAAATTCTATAGGATAAAATTATATAGGATAAAATTATTTTATCTTAAAATTCGCCAAAATTTTATAAAAACTATATAAAATCCTTAAAAATTTGAATATTTTTACAAAAATATCGTCAAACATTTATAATTGTAATATTAAAGATAAGTAAGATTCGTAAGTTTTCTACATTTTAAAATAAATTTCCATCCTTAAAATCATCCATGATTGTCATCCTTGCCTTAACAAATTTCCTCTCATAACTCATTAAAAATAAGGGTATTTTTAATTTTTCGAAACCATTCTTGGTAATTTTATTGACCAAAAAACACTACTCCCACAATTCAAGACGGACGTGGTATACTATCTTCCACAACATTTCAGCGCTCACCAGATCCAAGAGGTGGCCCTATGTTACTTTCCCCTTACATCAAACCCTTGCTATTTTATCGCCCTCAGTGGTCAAAATCTTGATTGATAGTAGCCATCTGAAGACTTCGTTGTGCAGTGTTCGGTTCCAGTGGAGTCACGAAAAACCTACAAGCAGTTGTTTAAATTCAATTGAGTGACATAAACTTGCAAAGATTGCTTGCCTATATGCACCTACTTTCCTTTGCCCAAAACACCATATACCCTCACACTATATACCTTAATATACTTAATGGGTAATGGAGTGATTCAGAACCTTATTAATACTTCAGAGTGGCACAGCTGAAGCGTGGTGGGCTCATAACCCACAGGTCCCAGGACCGAATCCTGGCTTTGAACTTTATTAACAAACACATTAGAGTGGCACAGCGAAAGCGTGGTGGGCCCATAATCCACAGGTCCCAGGATCGAATCCTGGCTCTGATACACCCATTCTGTGGACGCAGATTTCATAATATTAAAACAAGATCGAAGGGAGAAGTAGAGGGAGAACAAATTTAAAGAACCAGATGGTGGTGTGAAAACACACCATTGAATTTCATAAACAAAAAGCACTATCTTTTATGCCCTCTCCCCGCGAATGCGGCGAGCGAGCTGAATATCTTTGGGCATAATGGTGACCCTTTTGGCGTGAATGGCACAGAGGTTGGTATCTTCGAAGAGCCCAACAAGATATGCCTCCGCCGCTTCTTGCAGTGCCGCCACCGCTGACGACTGGAATCTCAGGTCCGTCTTGAAATCCTGGGCGATCTCCCTTACAAGCCGCTGGAAGGGCAACTTTCTTATGAGAAGCTCGGTGCTCTTCTGGTATTTTCGAATTTCACGGAGAGCAACGGTACCGGGCCTGAACCTGTGAGGCTTCTTCACTCCACCGGTCGCCGGTGCAGACTTCCTAGCTGCCTTGGTCGCCAGCTGCTTCCGTGGTGCCTTTCCCCCAGTTGATTTACGGGCAGTCTGCTTTGTTCGTGCCATCTCTTCTCTTCTCTTATCTTGCAACTCCTCTGCTCTGTTCCGCAAATGCAAATTCAACAAACCCTCAACACCGATGGATGCATTCCCATGCACTATGGGTCCTTTTAAAAACCTTGAAAGATTTGAATTTTATCTTTCAAATTGCAGTACATCTCATCTCCACCGTCGCCTCTTTACCCTTAATCAACGGTCCACATTTCAACCCGCCTCTTCCTTTCCCCACTCGGCGCGGATCGCTAACATTGCCCCACCCCTAACCCTCTCTTGTGTAGCGAAGGCTAGGCGGGAAAAAATCCTATCCTATTAGCCATTGGGCACTATGATGGCCACCAAGTCAAGCCTAACCTCATGTTTATAGGTAGCTTGCTCCCTCCTTCCAAATAAATAGGAAGTAGTTGTACTAGGGGATCAAATAGGAGTAGAGATTTATTTGTTGGTGAAAGAAAAAGTGTTTCCAAAGAAGGATAGAGTTATTTCTTGGCTTTATGTGGTTTTTATTGGCCTTTTCAATGGTTTTTCTCTTTTTTGCAATGATTGTTTACATAACATTTGATTTTGATGTGAAAGCTTGAATCACAAAATCCATGAACATATTCTCATGGCCTAAATAAACCCACCTACAACCCTTGCCAACCAAGTTTCTCAAGTTCAAGCTCAACCAACTACTTGAAACATCAACAATTTTGATGGAGGGTGGGTTAATGTAGTTCATAAAAACTCTAAGAACAATTGTTGCAAATCAAATTGCTTAGGTTACCAAACTAATGAGCTTTGGTGTGCCTAAACCTAATAAGCCCACGGTCTCAACTATTAGGAAGATGTCTTGTTATGCCTCCCAAAATATGCCACGGTGGCAAGATGTTTACTCTCTGCATTCCTAGTTAAAGTCACAAGCTACCTCAAACTTTGAGAAGCCTTGAAAAGAGCCCAAGGTTTGCACTTTATAAAGGTAGTTTTATTTATTGACCATGAAATTACACATCTCATCTCAACTCCAACATCCCCCTTACCCTTAATTGGCAATCCACGATCCAATGCACCACACGACGCAGATCATCCAATACAATGACGTAACAATTGTGAAGTAAATATAATTTGCACGTGGAAGATTAAATCATATGTTGAGCTTGGGGATTTTGTGGCTCAAAATCCCCTTTTAAAAACATGAAAAAGAACTATACACACCTCTAAAACAAAGGATGATGGATAGACTTCAATTATCAAGGTGTTGATATTATGGTAGTTGCGAGAGGTATTAACCTTCACGTGTAACCTTTGATGAGACTAGAATATTTCGGGAAGCAAGAGAAACCCTAAAACGTTGGATAATAACTCTAGGAGACAAGTCGGCTCAAGAGAATATTTAATATTGAGTTATTAGCCTCCAAAAAGAGAAGTCGGCCCAGTCAAGTGAGATAGAGTAGTATAAATAGAGGGCGCTAGAGCTCATTTGTCATACATGTTGATGATTGCAGTTATGTGAGACATTCTCTAGCTTACAAACCTGTGAGATGTGGATCATTGCAGCCATGTGAGATATTCTCCAGCTTACAAACTTGAGAGAAAGCCCCTAAAGAGGGTGTGTGGTTCCTATCTGAGACAAAGCTGGAACGTAGAGATGACATCCTCCATTCAGAGAGTTGAGAAGAACTTCAAATGATTATCATGTGGGAAAGGCGATCTGATGAGTTGGACATGCATGTCGCTGAGCACAAGGTGAACGTGTGAAATCTCAGAGTGTTGGGTGCATCGTCATGAGAACAATAATGAAGGTGATGTATTAGCCTCCTCTGAGCAATAGAGTTGACGAGAAACTCCAGATGACTCTCCTGTGTGATGCAGTGGGAAAGAAGATCTGTTGAGTGGACGAGCACAGGTGAACGTGTGAAGAACTAGTTCTTCTATGTAATGCAGTGAGCCAGAGATATGGACATCCCTATGGATGTGCCCCTAGTGGATGAGCACTAGTGGGTGTATTATATCCCTTGCTATATTGTTCAAGAGTCAAAACTGCGTGTAACCCTAATTGTAATGTAAAGGGTACAGGTCGGCCCCACTTTAATGTGACTGGTAATTAATGTAAAAGATAATTAATCTGGTTAATATTAATTATATTATAAGCTAGTGAGGTCGGCCCTGTTGTGCCAATAGACACCTCTGTTGACAAGTTCATGTTAGTATAAGTAAAGGTAAATTCCCCATTGAGGAATCATATCTTTCACATGAGTTTGGAAATTTCAGCAAGTACATCTTCTTGGGAAAAGTGTGCACCTCTCTTGGGCACTAGTCTTCTAGTGTTTGAGCACCCTCTTGTGTGCTAGATCTTGTTGGTGGTGAAGGTCTTTCTCTTGAAGAATATAGCAAAGGATTTGGTTGGATTTCCTTCCCTTGTTGAGAAGGGTTTCCTAGGATACTTCTTGTGTTCTTGTGCATGGTGTTTCTTCTTGCGATCTTAGTTGTTGCAACATTATTGTCCATGGTTAAGATAAATGCAAAATTGGAATGAACTACATGCTTAACCTAGCTTATTGAAAAATCAACAATACACACTCTCACAACTGCATAAGACCAGGGGTGTGCAAGTTTGGAGAGGAACTGCAGCTGCAGTTGCTGCAACTGACATTTCGGTTTTGGGTTGGACTTTCTCTTGGTTATGGTTTGGACTTTCTGCTTGGCCTTTGGTTATTCTTGCTTGGTGCGCTACCCTTGGAGAAAGGTGCGCTAGCCTTGGTTGGCTATTGATCTGCTACCAGAATTATTATGTTTGTCAAGATTAAGGTGCTCGGGGGCGGCCTTTGTGCTTATGGTTGGGTGACAATATTGTTATA
The DNA here is from genome assembly GCA_010110895.2 of Picea sitchensis. NCBI lineage: Eukaryota > Viridiplantae > Streptophyta > Pinopsida > Pinales > Pinaceae > Picea > Picea sitchensis. The sequence goes on from SNQJ01S0000871.1 coordinate 289,501, forward strand.
TTGTCTATGGAAAAACGAGCACATCCCTTTATTTCTAACAAGTTATGGGCCCACGCTATGTTCATATATTCTAACCACTGGAAGATAGATTGGGAATTTATTCGTTAAGTTCGTTATGGCACCAATTGCAGATGTAGCTAGGTTTTCTGATTATGCAGCTACAACAAACCCTAACCCTTGCGTTCAAGCACTTATGATGAAGCATTTGACCTAATTCTTTGAGATCTTAGTGCGCCCTAGCATAGCGCACCTCTTGGTAATCTCAGCCAAAAAAAATGTCAGGTTTGAATCTTTGGTCAAGGTCAAGGTCAAAGTTTGACTGGTAAAAGTCAAATTCACAGGTTGACTTCTGGTCAAATTGATTATGTGGTCAAAGTTGTAATTTTAGAGTTTCTAGCTTGTTCTAGTCATTGAATCTGTCATCACACATTCTTGCAAGGGGATGTTTTTCCTTTGGATTTGGCCCTTGGATGACAAAATGTGAAAGAAGGGGGCTTAAAAACCCTCAAATGTGTGTCATCCAAAGTCGAGGCGCATAGTGTTAAGGCGCACACATATCAGGAAAGCAGAAAACGCCACTTCGGGAATTTTGAAGTGAGGAAGGCGCACAACGCCCCGAATCCTCGAGAAGCGAAGTCCTGAAACATTCGGGGATAGAGCCCAAGGTCGCATGCGGGTAAAGGTGCAGAGTTGATCCGGATTTTATGAGCAGAACAAAATGACTACAGATTATTACCAAATGCTTAACACAGAATAACAGAGATACAGTAAAACTGGTTTTCTATTCAATAAGGAAATACGTTGAAACTGTAAAATGCAGCGGAAAACAAGCTTGCTGGAATGGTGGCGGCTTATCTCTGAGAAGAGATGTGACAACTGCACTCATTCGCAAGAAGATGATTACAATGAGGTTCTCAAGGCATTTTTACAATAAACAGGAGTTTCAAAAACCCTAAACATCTAAAAACATAACCCTAGGAGATGAAGCGCCAAAAGTCATGTGGGCCCCGTTTGGGTAAGTCAGTACATCAACTTCCCGGGGTCGTAACTTTTGCATACGATCTCTGTTTTAGGCGTATGATAGCCCATTGGAAAGATCTATCCAAGGACTGCAACAGTTGCACAAAATTTCATGATTATATTTTGTGATCGCAACATACCCCAAAAAACGTTGTTTAGGGCCTCAAAACGGCTCCAGAAGTTCAGGACCCGAAAAACTGCTAAAAATAGTAAATTATCAAAATTGCTAAAAAGTTGTTTTGAGCTAGCTGGAAAAGGTGGGTGGCCACCGATATCCACCTGGATCAAGAGTTCACGTGAGCTACGCCAAGGGTTGAAACGTCGATGTTGGCAGCAGAAAGAGGTTGCCACGTTTTCCAGGTGCCAAGTCGACTCAGTCGTGTTTCAATCCCAATGCAGGTAGTTAATGAAGTTGGGGTGGTGGTTGAACATCATGTCCCTCATAAATGGAAAGCTCGAAAAGGGTTGGCAGATTGCATAAGCTCGAGTCTAACAAAGGTTGCATGAACAGTCTGACAAAGAAGATATCCACGTAAAGCCTCGTGCCTAACAGAAGCTACATACGCAACCTACCAAAGAAGACCCAAACGCAGCGCCTTGAATGCGGTAGCTCGATCATGCCTCTGTGGTTGTCGGTGGTTTTCAGTACAAATATGTAGTTCTGATATTTTGTGATGGTCGAATGGTTGAGCTAGGCTCCCTGCTATTGTAATATTTTTGTGAAGAACACTGGTTCTCTGGTTATGTATTTGTTTTTCTGAGACATCTTGGTTAATTTAAGTCATCTTTCTTGCTCCATCTTATTTGCCTCTGATACTGAGAGAGTTCATGATTGACTGATTCACATGGTTTGTTATGATTGTATTATGATAAATGTTATATTATAGTGTTGTTATAATTTTTTTCAGTTTCTTTGAGATTTGAATTCAAGAGGATCTTGCGTTTAAGTTTTTCCTCCCTAGGTTGTTGGAAGACCTGATGTCCACAACAGACCTCTACACTCTCCTCACCAAAGTCTTCCCTCTATTCACCCTTACTCCAACTTACTGACTAAAGTTGATTCCAGACCTCAAATGCTTGTGCATGCTAGTCCAGATTTCTAAGTTAGAACGTTATTATCATTGAGTCTGTGCCCATTTGACCTCTTTAAAACCAACTTGTGACATATAAACTGATGGTACTGGGCTTACCTTCAACGCAATCTGAAGGTGACTTCTAGTGCTAACATTTTTGGCGTCGTTGTCGGGGAACGAATTGAAGATTCAAAGCTTACTGATTCTGAAGGTGCATCAAAACTTAGTACATCAAAGATTGCAATTGTGCACCTGGCGACTCCACGGTTTCGACTCCACTGTTTCGGTTGTGGCTTCCAGAGGCAGACCCACACAACTGCCTCAGGCTACACCTGAAACTTACCCAAAGAGGATTATCAAGAAAGGAAAGCTTTCTTGTGAAGGCTTTAGCTGCTGGCCTGGATTGAAAATCTCTCTGGAAGAATGATAATGACCAGATCTGGTTTTTGATGGTGAACAAAGACCAGACACCTCCAGACTACATATCATTCACTTGGCAACTCCCTGGTTAAAGGATCGATTGGCGACTCCACTGGTCTGAAATAGACAAAATTCTGGCTCGAAGGTTTGCTCCTATTAATTTCTCCCCTATTCCTGGTTTTCCAAATGTTGTTCCTACTGTGGATGAATGGGGTGATTTTTTGCCCATATTTAAAGAACGTAAAGAGGACAACCCTGCAGAGCATCTTTGTGAGTTTCATAAACTCATGCATCAATGGGAGATACATCATGAGGATGTATTATTAAAGATGTTCGTGTTCTCATTAGCAGGAGATGCTCATGAATGGTATCACCCCTTACCCCCTGCTAGCATCTTCTCCCTAGAAGAATTACAGCTTTCAATAAGCATTGTCAAAGGTATTATTCCTCTAATTTAATTTGTCATAATTGTTGTGAAGAATATAAAGATTGTGTTCAAGGTATGATTGTTTCAAATGAAAGCTGTGAGAATGAAAGTTTTGAGGATGAAATCCATGAAAGCTATGAGGAGGAAGGCTGGGAGGAGGAAGAAGATGCCCTGGCTCAGTTGGCATGGTTGGCGAGGTCACTTTCTGCGAGGATGGATAAATTGAAGGCAGATCATGTTCGCTGCTCTTTAGAAGAAAGCACAGAGGATTTTCCAATCCTTGAAGCAGATGTCCTTGAAATCCCCGTTGATGACGATGGTGTTGGTGATTTCATAGCTGAAACACCATTATATTCTGCCCCTAATGAACCTATCATATCAGAATTAAAAGAGTAGATTATTATGGAAGATGATTCTTCTCTTTTCCTTCAAGAGATTTCCCACTATGTGTTTTCACCTGGGATTGAAATGAAGGATCATGAGATCGCCCCTGTTTTGCAAGATGTGGGAGTTTTGCACTCACCCAGCTTTGATGAGTATTCAGATGAAGAGCAACATAGCCCTACATCAAATTTTGATAGCTTGGGGAGTAGCCAGCCCGTGTATGAAAACTATGAATCAGATTCTGAGTTGGATATGCAGGATTTTCAAGAGCATACAACAAAGTCTTATCCTCTATTCACTAAAGAAAAATATTATGAGGAAATCAACCATCCTGGACCTACAGAAGACATCGAGTAGTAGATTGGAGAGCAAAGCTTTTCCACGATCCCTGTTTATGACGACTATGAATTTGACCCTTGGGAGAGCCATGAAGAAGAAAAGGAGCAGTAGAAGGGGCAGTTTATCTCCTATCCAGAGCTTACTAGTGAGCAGCCATCGCTCGAGATCAGCCAGCCTGCATTGACCTTTCACCCACCTGCGCTTGTCAGAGACATCCAGCCTGGTGTGAACAACTGCAAGACAAATCAAGCTACCTGTTGCAAATTTTCTAGAGTTTATCACTTGTCCTATGAGCCTGTGGAGGAATACATGGAGTTGTATTTCCTTCATGTTTTAAAGTCGCCCAGCTTTATCTTGACCTCAACATTAGGAGGAAAGTTGAAGAATGTAACAATTATGTTGTCACGATTGCATTATCGGTTATCAATCATTGACAGAATGAACAAATTTGCAGCTAGGAAGTTGCTTGAATGGCCATGGTGGAAGTTGGCTTTCACCTAGCACCGTGTAAAAATTAAATTAGTTTAGGACTGTACATAAATAAGCTCCTTGGAGCATGTGTGTTTATTTTCGTTTTTACTTATCGGCCTGTATTCCTCAGCAGGTTGTTTTGAGCTTGACTCCATAGCCCAATGCAGAAGGTGATTGGAACTGCAAAATGAGTTCTTAGAGTCTCACAGGGAGGACTCTATCCCCCATGGAGCCTAATGTTATCACACATTCTTGCAGGGGGATGTTTTTCCTTTGGATTTGGCCCTTGGATGAAAAAATGTGAAACAAGGGGGCTTAAAAACCCACATATGCGTGTCATCCAAAGTCAGGGCGTGTTGTGCTAAGGCGCACACATATTAAGAAAGTGAAAAATGCCACTTCGGGAATTTTGAAGTGAGGAAGGCGCACAATGCCCCGAATCCCCGAGAAGTGAAGTCCCGAAACATTCAGGGATAGAGCCCAAGGTCACATGTGGGTAAAGGTGCAGAGTTCACGTGAGCTATGCCAAGGGACGAAACATCGGCGTTGGTCGTAGAAAGAGGCCGCCACATTTTCCAGGTGCCAAGTCGACTCAACCGTGTTTCAATCCTGATGTAGGTAGTTAATGAAGTTGGGGTGGTGGTTGGACATCGTGTCCCCCATAAATGGAAAGCTCGAAAAGAACTGGTAGACTGCCTAAGCTCGAGTCTGACATAAGCTACATGAACAATCTGACAAAGAAGATATACATGTAAAGCCTCGCGCTTGACAGAAGCTACATACGCAGCCCACCAAAGAAGACTTAGACGCAGTGCCTTGAATGTGGTAGCTCGATCACGCCTCTACGGTTGTCGACGGTTTTCAATATAAATATGTAGTTCTGATATTTTGTGATGGTCGAATGGTTGATCTAGGCTCCCTGCTATTGTAATATTTTTGTGAAGAACATAGGTTCTCTAGTTATGTATTTGTTTTTTTGAGACATCTTGGTTAATCTAAGTCAACTTTCCTACTCCATCTTATTTGCCTCTGATACTCAGAGAGTTCATGATTGACTGATTCACATGGATTATTATCACTGTGTTATGATAAATGTTATATTATAGTGTTGTTATAATTTCTTTCAGTTTCTTTGACATTTGAATTCAAGAGGATCTTGCATTTAAGTTTTTCCTCCTTAGGCTGCTGGAATACCTGATGTCCACAACAAACCTCTACACTCTCCTCACCAAAGTCTTCCCTCTATTCACCCTTACTCCAACTTACTGACTGAAGTTGATTCCAGACCTCAAATGCTTGTGCATGCTAGTCCAGATTTCTGAGTTAGAATGTTATTATCATTGAGTCTGCACCCATTTGACCTCTTTAAAACCAACCCGTGACATATAAACTGATGGGTATTGGGCTTACCTTCAACGCAATCTGAAGGTGACTTCTAGTGTTAACAAAATCTTCTGATTGAGCTTCTAATCTTTTCTTGTCAAGATGGTATCTAGTTTCATATTGGAATACAAGTTGGATGATTCTACAAGGTTTCAAAGGTATGTAGTTGTATATTCTATCTAAGTTATATCATCTATCAAAACATGAGTGTGCTTGCAGGGAAAGTACTAGAGATCTTGTCCAAAATGTAATCTTGGATTCAATGCATTCAGAAGAACAAGTGCACCCTCCATAGCAGTTAAGGCTTCAGGTTCCAGGTTTGATTAAATTGTTAAAGGTGATAGTTACTAAATTACAAATTGTGAAAGCAGTCTTTGAAAGATTCTATTATTTCTAGATGCAATGAATACTTGACTGCATATGAATACTATTGATATAGATGCTTATTGTACTTATTTGTAAATATGAACTAACACCTACTCTAGGAGATATTTCTTGTTCTTGTTCTCAGACTATATCATCTTACTAATGCTACCAAGAAACTATCCTTCATATCAAAGATGTTGTATCGGAAACATTGTTGTTCTTGTTGTCTCATGAAGGTTACTTCATGAAGGCTATCATGAAGATGTCTTTCCAGGCAGGTACCCTTGTGAAATATATTTGCGGAAGTTGTCATAGAAGAAGTTTATAAGGATGACACAATGCTTGCAACAACTGCCAAATGGGCAGCAATTAAAACAGATAGAAACAAACTTAAAGAGACTCGGAAGAGTCAGACTCAAAGGAAGTCATAAATCAAAAGGAAACCAAAATAGGTTTGTGACACTTTGTAGAAAGAAAAGAGAAGATGCAGAAGACGAAAACATGTACTCTCTCAGATGGAGGGAGATTATCCCAAAATTCCAAAAGAAGAGCATGCATATTTCTCATTCAGGCATGAAGTTGGGATTAGGAGGGAGCTAATCCCCAACGATATGATTCGTTGAAGAAGAATCCGTAAAGACTATGAAGTATCCATCCATGTTCTTCATTGGAAGTAGCAACCATGATAAGTACCACATGTTCAGTTTGACTCTAGAAGAAGTCTTCTTCGAAAATAAGCCTTGAATATCCTTGGTTGTCCATCTACATTTGTGATCCTATGGTAGATGGTTGGAGCCTTCAGGAATGAATGGCATGTAATATGTAGAAGATTCCATGGACTCCAACATTGAAGAAAAACATGAGGAAGAACATGAAGATTCCGAGAAAGAAAGAAAAGTCAGAACAACCAATTGAACCAGTTTGAACCCACTTGAAGCAGTCAAGCAAAAGGAATGGAAGGAACTTGTGATGAAGAACAATGTATGTGAGAAATTGTGAAAAAATACTTAAGCATTGATAGATACAATGCAAGACTTAGGGCTAGAGGGTTCTCCCAGTAGGAGGGAGAAGACTACGATGACAACTTGTTCTAGTAACTAGATATACCTCTACTTGAGCCATTATATCTCTTACAATATCCATGGGTTGGAGTTTACATCAGATGAATGTAAAGACTATTCTTCTCAACAGAGTAATTGAAGAAGAAGCGTATGCAGAGAAACCTCAAGGTTTTGAGGTATACCAAAAAGAGACCCTTGTATGTAGATGGAAAAAAAAACTTATATGGATTCAAGCAAACTTGATGCAGAGCCTCTCATGTATAACATAAGCGTGGTGAAAACTTCCTATGATAGAGGAAGTATATTGAAATGATTTTTCAGAAGTTTGGGATGATGGATTGTAAATCCATGGCAAACTCCCATGATGACAGATCTGAAGAAGTTGAGAGACTTTGATCTAGTAGACTCGTCTTTGTATCGACAATTGATTGGCTCATTAATGTATTTGGAGAATACTCGGCCAGATATTTTCCTTGTGGGGCGTTTGAGTTATGATATACATCTACATGGATTTATTGATTCAGATTGGGCAGGAGTGAAGATGACAGAAGAAGTGCTACTTGGATATGTTTCAGTTTGAGCTTTACCACGATGTTATGGGCTAGCAAGAAACTTAAGTCTGTTGCACTCAACACTGCAGAAGCAAAGTATATTACAATTTGTGATGTTTGTACGGAAGTAGTGTGGCTTCGTAATTTGGTTTATGTACTGTCTGATCAAGTGTTGAAATCAACTAAACTGTGATATATTGTGATGATCAGAGCTATGTGAAGATTCCAGAGAACCTGGTGTTCCATGATAGATCGAAGCACATTGAGATCAAGCATTATATTCTTCGTGATAAAGTCCAGAGGGGAGAAGTGGTTCTCTAGTATATCTCCACAGATGAGCAGATAATAGATATTTGGGTAAAGCCTATGTCCAAAATGAAAAGATTGCATACTTAAGGGACAAGCCGGGGCTCATGGAGACGACTTGCTTATTGAAAAAGGAAGAGATTACTCCCAGGTTTAGAGAGAGCACTAATATGTTATAGATTTATGGATAGTCATTTTCCAGTTCAGAAAATGGTACAGGTTGGGCAATCAACTTCCAGTTTGGAATGCGGCCCTAGATTTTTTACGGACATGCATTTTCCAGTTCGAAAAATGGTCTAGATCGGACAATAATTTTCGTAATGAAAACGGTCTGATAGATTGTTGATGTACCATAGACAATGATTCCCCTTGTGGCCAGTGTGGGGGAATGGTCTAGGATATTCATTATTCTTGGTAGTCACTCTAAGTAGTGGTCAAGTAGAATGGTCCGCCTCACTGGCCAGTCATTCTTTCGAAGTTCACAGTTGTGAGCAGTTTCGAAGAATGGTTTGTTTTGGAGGTTGGTGTAGGACAATGATTTCCTTAGGAAATGGTCTAGATAGTCATTCCCTAGGGAAAACTCGTTCTCTCCAGGTTGAACTATGATTAGTGTTGGAGGAATGGCCCAGTTAGGTGAATGGTCTAGGTTCAACAATCAGGGACAAGAATTCCCTAGGGTAGACTCATTCTCTCCAGGTTGCACTATGATTAGTGCCGGAGGAATGTCCTAGTTAGGTGAATGGTCTAGGCTAAGAAATCAGGGACACTTATTCTTCTATGTTTGGGAAGGATAGTCCAGATAGCCCATGGTTGATGTTTTAGTTTATGAGGGTAGATGCTCTTCCATATTTCACAGATGTGAGTGGAAGATTGGCCCAGATGACTCAGTTTGTATCATAATATTGTTATGCGGGTTGATATCAAATGATATCATTGTTGTGGAGACTGTATGTCTCTGAACAATAGTTGTATGCCATTGTGGTGGATGTGTTCCACTGGTTGTGACTATGTGTCATTGGTTAGTATCCATGTGCTACTAGGTGTGGTTGTGTACCACTATATAGTAGTTGTGTACTACTATGGATAGACACAATTGTGTTCTATTGAATGGCATTGTTTTGATTGCCATGAAGACTATCACTAGTGTTGGATATGATTACTAGTTAGATGGATAGTCAATATGCCGATGGACATACATTCTCCCTGTGGAAAATGGTCTAGGACAATCATTCTCCTAGGACGTATGTCTGGATTAGAAGAATAGTCCTTGTAGCCCATGGCATGGCTTCCAGTAACTATTGGAACAATTATTCTTCTAGGAAATATGTCCAGATTAGAATAATGGTTCTTATATCACTCTGTGGAGTGAGTGACTTATTCATCATCATGACTGATTACCCAGATGGAGTTTGGCTTCAAAAGATGATGCAATGGATGCTATCAAATGATACTGATAGTGATGATGGTGCTTGTGATTTGATCATGAGATAGCCTGTGTGGCTATGATGATGCTACCAGTTGAATGGTTTGTTTATGCTCAAGACCATTGCCTTTAATACCTCCCTAGCTAGGAGGGAGTGTTGATATTATGGTAGTTGTGAGAGGTATTAACCTCCATGTGTAACCTTTGATAAGACTAGAATATTCTGGGAAGCAAGAGAAACCCTAAAACGTTGGATAATAACTCTAGGAGACAAGTCGACTCAAGAGAATATTTAATATTGAGTTATTAGCCTCCGAAAAGAGAAGTCGAATTGGTCAAGTGAGATAGAGTAGTATAAATAGAGGGCGATAGAGCTCATTTGTCATGCACACTCTCACAACTGCAAAAAAGACCAGTGGTGCGCAAGTTTGGAGAGGAACTGGAGTTGCAGTTACAGAAACTGACATTTCAGTTTTGGCTTGTACTTTCTCTTGGTTATGGTTTGGACTTTCTGCTTGGCCTTTGGTTATTCTTTCTTGGTGCGCTACCCTTGGAGAAAGGTGCCCTAGCCTTGGTTGGCTATTGATCTGCTACTAAAATTATTTTGTTTGTCAAGGTTAAGGTGCTCGAGGGTGGCCTTTGTGCCTATGGTTGGGTGACAACATTGCTATATTGTCTATGGAAAAACAAGCACATCCCTTTATTTATAACACAAGGAACAATTAAAGGCTATAAAGCCTATGTAAACCCAAAGGTAGTATATCTCTACTAGTCAATAAAATAAGATCATTAATAAAATCATGCCTCTATCTATGGAAAAAAAATCACGCCTTTGTCATGAAGAGATAATAATAAGGAAGTCATTCTCAATTGTTCCAAGGTATACTCATTCTTTCCATACTTAGTAGACTTGCTCAAGGTACACCCATTCTTTCCATACTCAGTAGACTGTGCACTAACAATTCTCCAAGCAAGAACCTTAATAGCTCAATAACCTAGAATACCCCTAACTAGTTTGGGTTCTTAAAGAGTAAAGAGCAAAGAGAAAAGAGTACATGTGATATTGTGTAGGGTCGTGTGCAAGTCCTAAGCAACTTTGAAAAAATAGATATCCCTAGTCATGGATCCTTAGCCAGAAGACTCATATTTGAATGTTGTAAGTTGGCTATAGTGATTGTAAACTCTCCCTCTGAACACTCAAACTGCTTACCAAGAACACACTTTTTCTCTTTAAAAATTTGCTAGATAAGATTTTACATTGTTTAGATCATGTATGCTTAATATGGAGAGTAACTATTTTGGAAGTTTTAGAACTTTGTGATGTAAGTTTGGTTTAAAAAAAATGTCAAAAAAGTATAATAAAAAGAGAGCGATAATCTTAAATCTGTGGAACTACGGTTAGGTATGTTATTATTTCTTATTTCTTATTTAATCTTTAGATAAATATCTTTAAAATATTTGATAATAAAGTATATATGCTAATATGTGTTATTGGTTTTTCTTTTTATTGTTACAAAGGTTTACATTATATTTGGTGGAAAAGATGTTTACATTATATTTGGTGGAAAAGGAGCATGTTGGAAGATTGAAATTAACTCTTTTGGTATGTATGTCAATTTTTATTTAATCACAACTTGTTTTCTTTATCTAAAATGATATGTGTACATTTTATTTTAAATTTGTAGATATACTTTATTTTAAATTTTTAAATTTTAAATTCGACAAATGTTTTATTTTGCAGGTATGAAATGATCTATCTTAAAGCGATGACTTAGAGTCCAGAATTTTGGAGTTAAATGTTTTAATTGCCTCTCAGTTTTTGTTAGTAGCCTAAAATGGTTGTGGAACCTATGTATTTGACAGTGTAACTATGCAAACTTTCATTATATATATGGAACTCAAAATATCAATTTATTGTTTCATCTTTGATTTCTCTTATATTCGTTTATGATGGTGAAATATATTGTTTATTGTTCATTTATAAACAATCAAGTAGCTTATAATTTCAATTTTTATGACGGTGAAATGATAATTTATGTTTTATGATATTGTGTTGAAATTAAAAATATTTTATTTCATTTCATTTATAAACATCATTGTATAATCTACAACTTATAATTTCAATTTTGTTTGATTTAGAAATATGGTTGAATAGTCAAACATATCATCAAATTATAGTTTCTACAACTTATAATTTCAATTTTTTTTTTAATTTGCAGTTATGGTTGAAAATAGTCAAACAAATCATCAAATTATAGTTTATGTTCTATTTGTATATATTTTTATAAGTTGAAGGGTTCATAGGGTTTATAGGATTGAAGGGTTGTAGATATTTAAATATCTGATAGTCGTGAGCATTGACAATTGTTGAGTTTTCATTGGGTGATATGGATTTTATTCCATTCCATTCAAGTGATAATCAAAGTGATAACCAATTGACTTTAATAATGCTTTTGTAAATTTAAGCATATTGATCATCGCATCAATATAAGCCCCTCCCTTATTTTGACGAGGCGTAGACTCTTATCAATCTAAAACTTAGTAAAAACCCTGAACTCAAAATTGAAAATTCACAATGAAATGATAGTCCAACACTAAACTGGTTATGTTCATCCTTGGTTTCTTTATTGAAAATTCACAATGAACTGACAATCCAACACTAAACTGGTTATGTTCATCCTTGGTTTCTTTTCGATCTTTCAATATATTCATTCAAGAAAATGTGAAATAACAATATAATTTGAAATAAAAATGTGAAATAATAACATTATCTAACCTTTTTTAATATGTAAAATTACAATATACTTTAATATAAGTAAGCGATTTTCATTAAAATTTATATTGATATAAATTGTTTATGTACTGAAAAGGGATGATGGATTATCAATCCTTTGCACACTGGGGGTATTCATTAGTGCCATTAATACAAAACCTATGAGTGTTGTTCAATATCACTAAATAACTTTCTATTCAAAAATTTACAGGGATAGCAACGCACCATCCACAATACAAGGTCTACATTGAGTAAACTTCCAACTTTGTTATCATGTCACAAATCACATTCTTTTTCAACTTAAGTTTTTTCAATCAAACTTAATGAAAACTATGTTTAATGTGTTTTAGGTAATATCATACACATTTGTCAAGTAGCTCATAATTTCAATTTTGTTTGATTTGCTTCAAGATATTGAAATCTAAAAGCACATTACAAAGCAATTTAATATATCAACACTTTTGGAATCAAAATTCACAATTTCATAATTAAAATTGATACTTTTTTAGAATGTCTTTAAAATTTTTAATTAGAATGTTAATCATACACTACCTTGAATTCTCAATATACTCCAAATTCAATTAAAAAAATGAAAATCTAAATGCAACAAACCAAGCCTTAGTAGATGGTGTTATTTTTTATTTTTTGCTATTAGGTCACAAAATCAAATTCTTTTTCAACTTAATTTTTTTCAATCAAACTTAATGAAAACTATGTTTAATGTGTAGAATATAAGTAGTGTTAGGTTCATCATACACATTTTTCAAGTAGCTCATAATTTAAATTTTGTTTGATTTGCTTCAAGATGTTGAAATCTAAATGCACATTGTAGCAATTTAATATATCAACACTTTTGGAATCAAAATTTACAATTTCATAATTAAAATTGATACTTTTTAAGATGTCTTTAAATTTTTTAATTAGGATGTTAATCATACACTACCTTGAATTCTCAATATACTCCAAATTCAATTAAATAAATGAAAATCTAAATGCAACAAACCAAGCCTTAGTAGATGGTGTTATTTTTTATTTGTAGAACGATATTATTCCTAGAGATATTAATAGAGATGGGAATGATTTTATGAAAGGTATTATATTTAGTGAAAGTTTTTCTAAGCCATCAATAGTCCCTTATAATGACATGGAAATGGGTCCTAGTTTTGATATGAAGTTATCCTCTTCATATGAAAAAACATTTCAATCATTGGAAATAATGAACGCAAATTTATGTAGTAAATTAGTTATGCATTAAAGGATTTGTGTATATGATGGATAATTTCTAGGATTAGTATAATCACCCAAAGTATAGGTCATTTTAGGTTTCATATACAATGTATAGGTTCTTCTCTCAAATTGTAAATAAGGCTCGGTAAACTTTATAATTCATGTTCCTTATTTGAATGGAGCATGAAAGTAAACTAAACCAAATGATTCTAGAATCCTAGATATTCATAAATGTGTGTACTTTCAATGCAAAATATAAAATTATGGAATGTACATGTCACTTGTTTAAAGAAATCGTAATGGTATGCCATCTTCAATTATTCGTTCATGTTCGACTTTGGACATTTTCCATTTTCTAACCTTTGTTTTTTTTTTTCTTGATTGAACTTCTATTAACTTTATGCACGTTGCACATACCAAATGATTATATTGACAACTTATAACATCCGACTGATAGTATTGAAAGTGAACATGAATGTCGGTTTGATGGGTTTCTTGAAAAAAATAGCATTTCAATACGATGGATCCTCTTTCATATATAAAACCCTTATCATCACAATCTTCTAATAACCTCATCTTTTGTTTTGTGCATCACATCAAATAATATTTCACGTTTTCAGTGTTGTCTACAGGTGCAACCACGATAAATACATCTCCTGCAAATAATTCGATATGTTCCAACAAGTAGTTTGTGTTAGATTATCACACATGCACGTGCCATTAAACTCGAATCTACTATATATATATATATATATAAATTTTATATATCCAACTTACAAGTACATCTACAAGTTGTTTAAATATTTAAACATAAAAATTACATTCTCTAACAAGATCAAAAACTCTATCGTCATCAACTGACACTATAGTTTCATTTTATTCCATCTCCTCTGAGCTTGCAAGTGACATTTTCCCTTTTATATTAAGTTTGGTATGTCTCCAAGCTTTAACATATTCCACATTTTCGTTTTCACAATTCTCTATGGATTATGTGTCCTCTATGCAAACTGAACAAAAACAAGATTCATTTCTTCTATCAAATGAAAACACATTTTGATAGTGTTTTGTTTTAACTGAATGCATTTTTTATGTCCCATGTATTGCACCGGCTTCATATGGGATTGATCTATTTACATCTTGGATTCCAACATACCAAAAAAACCTGCACAAGACAAGAACTTGTTAACTTGAAATCTACCAAGAAAATGATTGAATATCATATAAATTTGAACACGTGAATAAAAATATCGTGTGTACATGTGTAACATGTATATATACACACCTGCACACATCTCTTGACGGATTATTTTCATGGCTTAGTGCTAGTTTGCACCATTCAACAACTTGATCAACGGATTCAAATCGATTGGCATGAGGGTTCATCTGATACCTTCAAAGTGCTCGTTTTACACATGCCCCTGCATCGTCGTGCTCTCCTTTTCCACGACCAGTCTCAAAAAAATTCCAACAATGTGTAATGTTTGATTTCTTATGAAGACGACATAACCAATAGAATGATCGTGAAGATTTGAATTGACCCACACATCCATATGACCATATCCAATGTCGATCGAATTCGATCCCACGTTCTTTCAATGAATCATAAAATTTATCAAAACAATATTGTACATTATGTGTATCGTGTGCTCGATCATCACTTATATAAAAGTGATATTCTTTAATAACATGTCAATTGTCATTGATGCTTTCTATGTTATCAAGACTCCATTGAGAATGTCTATATAGAACGTGGACAAATATAGTGATTTGATCAGAATGATAATATTCAATTTGTATTTCTTTTTGTGCAGCAAATGTGTAATTCTCTACTAAATAAACTACATAAAAAATTGTCCCTGGTGCAAACACTTCACGAGATTGTTTGAATTGTAGTTCTTGTCATTGAGCTCTATGTGAATGCTTGGTGTATTTATAAATTTCTTCCTCAAACTTCTTCAAAAAATCTATTACACATAGATTTTATCTACTTTCAAATCAATCCTTTTGAAAATAACATTTGAAGAATGTGGAGCCATGTTGCTGATATATTCATATCTCTTCCAATTGATTGTATTAGAAAATGATTGATCATTCATATCAATAAGATACTTTGAGTGAAACAAACTTAGATTTCCACAACGATAACATTTCTTTCCACTAACACATTTTTTTTGGTAAAATAATTCATCACCTTCTCTTTCACATAGAATTTCAGATATAAAAACACGAAACGTGGAAGGAGGAGGTGAACTTGGCCATAATTTTTTACCAAAATCAAGAAAAATGTCGTAATATAACTCAAATTCCACATGATAATGACAACAAGAAGTGTCACAAACAATGATGCGTCTAACAAACCATGGTCTTTGTTGCACACATGTATTTATGGAAATTTTAACTTCTTTTTGCTCTTCTTTGAACTTATTGAACAATTCTATTTGTGTCATTGACAATATATGTTTTGGATGTTCCTCATATTGTTTTTGTGTTATTCTTCATCGCAACACATCCCTTTTATGTCGTGAAACACGAGATTCTGTCAACCAACAATTATGGACTGATTCTTTAACATTTTCTGCAAGTCTATCTTTGTAGGGTTGTCTAGAAATAACTGTCCAACAAACAAGTTCATCATTTGTATCTATTTGCAATCAATTTTTTCTATGTTTGTACAATTTTTTTCTTGAGGTTCCCATCTCTTTTTCCATGTGTTGTGTCAAATGATCTTTTATATTACTATATGAAACAATTGTTGTTTATATCACTCTACATGCAACACTGACATCTTTTTTTCGTGATCCCAATTTATGTAGGAACACAATGAAATACATAAATACACATAAATGCAGAGATGCAGCGGAAATAAGACTTCATTTCATTAATAACAAATGACTAAAAAATGCTTACAGACAGAATGGAAATAAACTAGCTAGGGCGCTGGTAGCTTATCTCTGAGAAGAGATGTGGTGGCTGCCTGTTATAATGAGGCTCAAAGGCCTATATATTACTGAGAAACAATGGAAAACCCTAAACATCCATCCAAAAACCTAACCCTAGGAGATGAAACGCCAGAATATGGGCCCCGTTGGGGTAAATTGGTACATCAATATCCCGGGGTCGTAACTTTGGCATACTATCTCTGTTTGACGCACATGATACATCGTTAGAAAGATCTATCCGAGGACTACATTGTTGATAGCGAATATTGAGTTTGAAACAAACTCGTATTCGCCAGACCATTCATGCCCAAAAAACGTCGTTTAGGGCCTCAAAACAGCTCCGGAAGTTAAGGACCCGAAGAATTGTTAAAAATAGTAAAATGTGCTACAATTAAGGAAACTGAAAAACTGAAAGAAACAATGGTGTGGGTCCAAGTGGAATAGGCGGGTGGCCACCAATATCCACCTGGATCAGTCCTCCCCCCTTAGGAAGCAATGGTCCCCATTGCGTTGAGTTCCTCCAT
>SNQJ01S0000871.1:317476-329206 GCA_010110895.2 Picea sitchensis
TGTCACATAATACCTCATCCGTGAAGGGCTTGATGCTGTAGGGAATGCGACATTGTTGACTGACCCGGAGGTCCCATCCTTGGTGCAACCACCCGATGGTGTATGGTTGTGGGTGTGCTGTGGTCAGCAAGCCAACTGCTTCATGACCTCTACCGAGATGAGGTTCTTCTGGCTCCCACTGTCGACAATGAACTATAACGGGGAACCCTTTACCCACATCTTGGAATGGAAGAGACGCTTTGCCTCCTCTGGATCTTCTGGTTCCTCCTTCTGGATCTTCATGGTGGCAACATTGGTGTTGGGCTCCGCATCGATAATCTTCTTCCCCCTGTCATTTCCCTTGTTAGGTTCTGATGAAACACCAAGACCTAACAGGGGGAAGAATTTGTTTCCAGCTTAAGACCTAACACTTATTATTTTTCCAGCTTAAGTGTTTCCTCCTTAGGTTGCTGGAAGACCTGATGTCCATAGCATACCTCTACACTCTCTTCACCAAAGTCTTCCCTCTACTCACCCTTACTCCAACTTATTGACTGAAGTTGATTCCAAACCTCACCTGCATGTGCATACCAGTCCAGTTTTCTGAGTTAAAATGATATCACCTTGAGTCTGAGCCCATTTGACTGCTTTAAAAACAACTTGTGACATAAAAATATGATGGGTACTGGGCTTACCCTCTCAGCAATCAGAGGGTGACTTCTAGTGATAACACATTCTATTGGGCATGGAGTCATAAAATTCTGCATATTAAAGGCAATCAGGTTGCCTACCAGACAAAAGGCTTATGCAAGGATGGGTAGAAGAATAGAAGGTGAAAAAAAAGAAGAATATCCACTTAACAAAGATATTTTCTGAAAGATAGATAAAAGATTGTTTGAACAATAATCAATGATTAATAGGGAATTAACAAAAGTCCTTTGCAGTTCATGAATCCATTGACCAAAGGAAGCTTTTGATCTTCAAATTCTATAAATATTACTCAAGAAAGATGATAATAAAGAAAGGAAACAAGAGAAAAACAGGATGGTATCACAACTTTCATGAATCTCTAATAGCATAAATGCCTACAACACATGCCCTCAGGCTTACAAATACACATATAAACTACCCTAGCAACTCTCTCAAGCTCTCTCTAGTCTTGAACTCAACCCCCCCTTCATTAAATAGAAAATAACATCCAAGATATGCTTAGGAGGTCGAATACCATCTCTTTCATTGGATTCTGGGATTTGGAGATAGGTGGCAATAGTCAAAGAGACAAAAATCCAACAAACTGCTAATTTTTAAGAAGCTCTTGGAAGTCATTAATAAATCTGTTACCAACTCACTACATGAGGTTTTAATGGAGCTAAATACTAGGTGCAGGTGTCCTTTAGAATCTAACTGATCTTTGAGAAGTCATTTTAACCCTCCTTGACAGGTGGCAACCTCCAAACAAGGCGAATATCCAATAATTGTTTGAGTTTGCAGTGTACTAGTGTTTCAATTTTATTTTTCAAATGCCAAAATGGGTCAGGCTAATTTTTTGTCATTGGATCAATGCCATAATCATTCTCCTCCACAAAAACGTTCAGAAGAACTCACAACACCATTTGGGATTTATTATAAAATCGTTAGAAGAAGTTGCTGTAGGAAATGAGTTTGCAACGCCTGTGCTACGAACTGGTGCTTTAATTTTATCTTTCAAATGTCAAAATGGGTCAGGTTGAGTTTTGGTCATTAGGTCAATGCCATAATCATGCTCCTCCACGAAAAAATTCAAGAGAACCCACATCACCATTTGGTATTTATGATAAAATCTTTAGAAGAAGTTGCTACATGAAATGAGTTTGCAGCGCCAGTTTACAACGCACTATGAGTTCATAGTGCCTTTAACCAGTTTGTAGCACGTTGTATTTTAATGAAAATGGAGATGAATTTGATATATTTCCTTCTTTACAAATGATGACTATTACAATGATCACATGAAGACTCTTGTACATGTGTTTCAGATTAGCTTCCTAGACTTAGGACAAACCAAGACCATAATTTATTGATAGAACACATGACTCAAAACCTTGAGACCATACCCCTATGACTCAAACCTAAGCTTTAAAAACATCACTGATATCAAAAAGACTAATCACGTGACTAACCAAGACCAATGGATTCTTTCTGAGAACAAACTTAACAAAAATTTAAAATGAGGGCAAACCATGAATCTGTACATTCTATGTGATAACACTAGGAAAACGTCACCCCTATCATACCTTTCATATTCGTAGAACCACTCCCTATGGGGAGTCATATGAAAATATACACCTAAGTCAACCATCCATGCCTCATGATTTGCATGTGTGCTTGAAGAAGCCAAATACACATCCCCTCCTTCCCCCGTGGAGGTTTTTGCTTCTATAGAAGGAGCATCTTCAGATCCCTTCCCTCTCTCAACACTTTTGGATCTACATTGTTTCTTGTAGTGCCCTTCTTTTCCACATCTCTAGAATACCTTTACAATTTTTTTGGGAGATTTATATCTTCCCCTAGATTTAGATCTCCCACTTGAGGAATTAGGTCTATTTCTTTCTTGGGATTGTCCTCTTGCAAATAAGGCATATGTGCTCTGGCTTTCCATATTTTTTCACCTCATCTCCTCTGACAATAAGGATGAGACCACATTGTCGAAAGTTAAAGTAGTTGAATTATTACCTATGGCCACAACCAAACTATCCCACGAGTCTGGTAAAGAGCACAATAAACTGACACACTTATCTTCATAAAAAATATTAATATCAATAATAACTTACTTACCAAAGTATTGAAGGCGTTTAGATGGTTTGTCACCAAGTCTCCATCTTTCATCCTGAGGTTATATAGCTTCTTCCGCGGGAAAAGTTTGTTAACCAAGGACTTAGACTGATACAAATCCCCTAAATCATCCCACAATGCCTTGGTTGTAGTTTCCCCTGACACATTCAGTAATATTGAATCTAAGAGACACAACAGGATTATGCTCTTCGCCTTTAGATCCAACTTTGCTAAGTCTTATGTATTCTGGTAGGTGTAGTACTTGGATCCACAACGATCCACTGATCTTTGTCCACCAACATATATTCCATCTTGAGCTTCCATAGCTTAAAACTTTTCCTGTTAAAATTCTCCATCTCTATTTTTGAACTGCTCACCATTTCTTTTCACCACAAGAATCGATATCACAGAGCTCCCACTACTATAACAAGGTTTACCACAAACCTAATCCAAACCCCTGACCACAAAGACATTCCCCTAAATCCAATAATTTCTCTGATACCAAATGTAGATTTTAACCTTGAACAATTAATTACTGCAAACAAATTCTTAATAAAAAAACAGAAAAGATACAATGGAACACACACATTACACAGAGATTTTTACCCTAGAAATCCAAACCGAGAAAACCAGCAACTTGTTTAGAGCCACACCTCTAATCTTTTATTCATCATATATCTTCATTATTTACAATACGATATATATAGGATCCCCCGACGTCCAAAACCCCTAATCCATTGACCTGTATTAGTTAACAACCTTGATTCCTTAACCAGAATTAGAAAACCATCGGTGAGAACCATGTGCCAAAAAACCGCTAAAAATGGATGCAAAAACCACCAAAAAAATTAGGGATTCCTGCCCCCCTGCAACGCCCCTATGACACCCCAACACCTGCACGCCCAGTGCAACGCAGACACTAGATTTTATTGTGAAAAGAATATAACACATACCCAACAATAAATACATCACATATGAATAAAAAGATATAGTGAACTAATGAGATGATTGGTAGTCGAACATCTTCAAGAAAGTGACATGTAATTGAATGACACAACATAGAGAAAAGCCAAACTGTGAAACAACAAATTATTATTAAATGACAATTGCCAAACTATGAAACAACAAATTATTATTAAATGACAATTGTATGTTTATTACAAGAAAAATTGTATATAAGATAACAAAAAAAAATATCAAGTTAACCATTATTAAAAGAAAAGGTGGGAAGAAGAATAAAACTAGAAGAAAACCATGAAAGAGGAAAAATAATTTGCATAAAGAAACAAGACAAAAGCAATGTTGTAGAAGAAATCATGAACAATGTGAAAAACACTAAAACTAAGAAACACATTAACACAAGATTATTTATATGAATACAAAATTATATATATATATAAACAATGAAAATGAATAAATTGTTTTTATTTTATCTTCTATTTTTGAACCTTGAGTTTATCCATTTGCTACATTCCATCTCCATTCATGTAAGAACTTTTTATGACATTTTGAATTTGCAAAACAAATAAACTCAATCCTCCATATATTGTGGAGAAGGACACTTAAATTTGAGAATGTTATTAGTCCCTGTCGAAGGCCAGGACTCTTGAAATCGATTCATTGTTGAATATCAATTAGTTAATCGTTGACTAAATATATTTTTCCATCCTCCAATGTTGTAGATAGGAAACACAAAATAATTATTTTTTTAATATGTTTAATTTACTTTTATAAGGAAGGATATTGGCTCACACATTTAGAGTCTTATTGGCGAAGAATGCTGAAGATTGTCGAAGAATTCCGAAGAATGTAATATTTCCATTCTTAACCTAAAGTATTATTGATGTTTTGCGGCTCTCACATAATGTAATTTTGCATTCTTATATAATAATGCAAATTGCATTGTTATATAAGCTATATAACCTAACTTTATTTCACGTCTGTGTTTTTGTTTTTTTCAGTGCTTGAAATATATCACAATGATTTCGCACACAAATGATGTTCATGTTGCTTGGAAAATGTTGAGCTTTCATTAAAGCCACTACCACAATGTTGAGCTTTCATTAAAGCTTCTGCCACTTCCTCGAAAATGTTGAGCTTTTCTTTCAATGCACCGACAAACCACCGCCTTTCCAAGCAAACACTACATTTTTCCTCTTGGTTTAGTCCCGTACCTAACTTGTTCCATTCCCACAGCACAGTCCAACAAGCAAGCATTTGCCACTTTAGAGAACATCACTTATGGAGTGGAGAGGCGATGCAGTTCTGTTTGAAGCTTATGCATATATAATATATGTTATCTATGCAAGGTAATATCTACTTGATGTATCTAATGTCTATGTAATATCTAGTGCATGTATAACTACTTCAATTTATAGTCATTTTCTTTAAAGATAGATTCTTAAACTGTATGTTATTGGAGACAAAAATGATAGATAGATTCTTA
Organism: Picea sitchensis; assembly: GCA_010110895.2. Classification (NCBI taxonomy): domain Eukaryota; kingdom Viridiplantae; phylum Streptophyta; class Pinopsida; order Pinales; family Pinaceae; genus Picea; species Picea sitchensis. Next base: position 322,710 of record SNQJ01S0000871.1, read on the forward strand.
AACTGTATGTTGTCGGAGACAAAAATGATAACAAACAACACAACTTAGTCCATATAATGTATGCATATGAAACTCACAGATACTCATTGTAACAAAGGCTCATTGTAACAAAGTAGTCATGGAACTGGATTCTACTAAAATAACACTGAGATACTCATTGCAACAAAGTAGTCCTGGAAATGACTTCTACTAAAATACGCTGGTAGGTTTGCGGTTTTATATATGTTTAGCGGTAGTCCTTGACTTACATCTGTAGATAGTGTAATTAGCATATACTATAATCTACACTGATGGTATATATATTTAGTATATATATTTATATCATAAATTGCAGAGAACAACAATTTCAATACAAACACAATATTAATACTAAACAATATTCTTTATTAAAGGTAAATTATTACTTGATGAAACATGTGCTTCATGAAGAGATCTCAGCCCAACCAGAGATCTAAGCCAAGATCTTGTTCCAGGTGCTTGCGCCAATCTTGATCCAATTCGATTTCGTCCCTTCCCATAAAGGCAGGCAAGGTTCAACTTGGATTAAAAAAGGTCGAGGAAGATGCTCGAGATTTTGTGGCATTACTTTCCAAATTCCTCAGGGTCTTTTTTATCCCACTTGAGATCGATAATTTTCAGAATGCGTTCCACCACCAGAAATAGAGGAAGCAAATACAGAGCCAACAAGAGAAAATGAAGTTGATCTAGGCTTGGCTGAGCTTACGTCAAGAGAAAGACTAGGAAGTATGTGGATATCATCTTGTTAGGAAATTAAGAGTAGGTTTTTAATGATAACAATTACTATTGTTGAAGGTTGAAGAGAGTTTGAACCCACGACAATATCGATAGAGGAGCAGGTCCCTGGTTCAAGCATCACATCATAGGGGATGCACGGTCCATCCAAAATACAAAAAGGTCAAGGCAAGAAGTGAAAAGAGTCACCACACGATATCCCTTATGTACACTATCGCTAGCACTTGCCTGCCTACCTTCCAATGCTACCACTCATACTTTGAACCAGGTGTATATTGGTGGCCACCCACCTATTCCAATTGGACCCCCACCATTGCTTCTTTCAGTTTTTCAGTTTCTGCACAGTTTACTATTTTTAGCAGTTTTTCGGGTCTTGAACTTCCGAAGCCATTTTGAGGCCTTAAACGATGTTTTTTGGGAAAATGGGGAGCAACATGAATCAATTTTGCTCACCCAAAAGTTATATTACTCGGATTGATCTTTCTAACGAGGTATGGAATGTTTCAAACATAGTTTGTATGCCAAAGTTACGTCCACGGGAAGTTGATGTACCAACTTATCAAATTCATCTCCATTTTCATTAAAATACAACGTGCTACAAACTGGTTAAAGGCACTACGAACTCACAGTGCGCTGTAAACTGGCGCTGCAAACTCATTTCATGTAGCAACTTCTTCTAAATATTTTATCATAAATACCAAATGGTGATGTGGGTTCTCTTGAATTTTTTTGTGGAGGAGCATGATTATGGCATTGACCTAATGACCAAAACTCAACCTGACCCATTTTGACATTTGAAAGATAAAATTAAAGCACCAGTTCGTAGCACAGGCGTTGCAAACTCATTTCCTGCAACAACTTCTTCTAACGATTTTATAATAAATCCCAAATGGTGTTGTGAGTTCTTCTTAACGTTTTTGTGGAGGAGAATGATTATGGCATTGATCCAATGACAAAAAATTAGCCTGACCCATTTTGGCATTTGAAAAATAAATTGAAACAATAGTACACTGCAAACTCAAACAATTATTGGATATTCGCCTTGTTTGGAGGTTGCCACCTGTCAAGGAGGGTTAAAATGACTTCTCAAAGATCAGTTAGATTCTAAAGGACACCTGCACCTAGTATTTAGCTCCATTAAAACCTCATGTAGTGAGTTGGTAACATATTTATTAATGACTTCCAAGAGCTTCTTAAAAATTAGCAGTTTGTTGGATTTTTGTCTCTTTGACTATTGCCACCTATCTCCAAATCCCAGAATCCAATGAAAGAGATGGTATTCAACCTCCTAAGCATATCTTGGATGTTATTTTCTATTTAATGAAGGGGAGGGTTGAGTTCAAGACTAGAGAGAGCTTGAGAGAGCTGCTAGGGTAGTTTATATGTGTATTTGTAAGCCCGAGGGCATGTGCTGTAGGCATTTATGCTATTAGAGATTCATGAAAGTTGTGATATCATCCTGTTTTTCTCTTGTTTCCTTTCTTTCTTATCATCTTTCTTGAGTAATATTTATAGAATTTGAAGATCAAAAGCTTCCTTTGGTCAATGGATTCATGAGCTGCAAAGGACTTTTGTTAATTCCCTATTAATCATTGATTACTGTTCAAACAATCTTTTATCTATGTTTCAGAAAATATCTTTGTTAAGTGGATATTTTTTTTTTTTTTCACCTTCTATTCTTCTACCCATCCTTGCATAAGCCTTTTGTCTGGTAGGCAACCTGATTACCTTTAATATGCAAAATTTTATGACTCCATGCCCAACAGAATGTGTTATCACTAGAAGTCACCCTCCGATTGCTGAGAGGGTAAGCCTAGTACCCATCATAGTTTTATGTCACAAGTTGGTTTTAAAGCAGTCAAATGGGCTCAGACTCAAGGTGATATCATTTTAACTTAGAAAACTGGACTGGTATGCACATGCAGGTGAGGTTTGGAATCAACTTCAGTCAATAAGTTGGAGTAAGGGTGAGTAGAGGGAAGACTTTGGTGAAGAGAGTGTAGAGGTCTGCTATGGACATCAAGTCTTCCAGCAGCCTAAGGAGGAAACACTTAAACACAAGATCCTCTTGAATTCAAATCTCAAAGAAACTGAAAGAAATTATAACAACACTATAATTTAATATTCATCATAATACAATCATAACAATCCATGCGAATCAGTCATTCATGAACTCTCTCAGTATCAGAGGCAAATAAGATGGAGAAGAAGCTGACTTTCATTAAACAATATGTCTCAAAAAACAAATACATAACCAGAGAACCAGTGTTCTTCATCAAAAGTTTACAATATAGGAGCACTGCTCAACCATCCCCGTTTACAAAATCCCAAAACTCCACATATATACTCAAAATAATTTTCTGTCCTCAGCAAAGGCATGCTCGAACCACTACATTCAAGGCTCAACGTCTGCATCTTCTTCTGTTAGTCTGCACCTACATTCTCCTGTTAGACGCAAGCTCAGATCAGTATGGGCCTTGTAGAAAAATCGGCTCACAAGGGTACCACGGGCTAACGGTCCGCCTCCACTGCCAACTCTTCCATGATTTTCATTTATGGGGTGAGGCAAGGCTTTAACCACCTCCCCTCGCTTTCATTTACTTCTTCATCGGGATCAGAATGAGGCTGAGTCGAGTTGGCACTTGGAGAAAGTGGCGACCCCTTCTGCGGCAACATCAACGTTTTGGTCTTGGGTGTAGCTCACGTGAAATCTGCACCTTTACTTGCATACGACCTCAGGCCATGACCCAACGCTTATCCCCTATGAAATTTTAGGATTTCGAGTTTCGAGAGTCTTCACTCCACTTGATTCCAAATATCCCTATACTCGAACTCGCGAGATGGCCTCTCTCAGATTGACGATCGGATCTGCTATGCATCCGACGACCACGATTGCATCCCGGAAACCCCAGTCACCAACCAATAAACAAGCGCTTACTCTTATTTTTGGCCCCACTTTTATATATGACCTCAGACCATGACCTGGGGCTCTGTCCCCGAATCTTTTCGAGACTTCACTTTTCGGCGAATCGAGGTGCTTCTTCCTGTCAAACCTCCGATTTACGAAACCGCGATTTTGCGTTTTGCGAACTTGCATCGTGCTCCACGCTAAAACCCCAACTCGCGAAATCGTGAATTTGCTAACCTGTTGCCACGTGCCCCTCTGGTTTGGATGACCTAGATATTCTTTGCACTTCATGACTCAGGGGTTTCACACCTTCCTCACTTTAAAATTCCCGAAGTGGCATTCTCCGCTGTCCCGATATGCGTGCACCTTAGCACAACGTGCCCCGACTTTGGATGAGACACAGTTGTGGGTTTTTTAATCCCCCTTCTTTTGCATTTGGTCATCCAATGGCCAACTCTTAAGGGAAAACACCTCCCTGCAAGAATATGTGATAACATTAGGCTCCATGGTGGATAGAGTCCTCCCTACGAGGCTCTAAGATCTCTTTTGCAGTTCCAGTTGCCTTCTATTGGGCTATGGATTCAAGCTCAAAACACCCTGCTGAGGAATACAGGCCGATAAGTAAAAAATAAAAATAAACACACATGCTCCAGAGAGCTTATTTATGTACAATCCTAAACTAATTTATTTTTACACAGTGCTAGGTGAAAGAAAATTTCCACCATAGCCATTCAAGTAACTCCCTGACTGGAAGTTCCTTTACTCTGTCAATGATTGATAAAAAACGATGCAACCATGACAACAGAACGGTTACATCCTTCAGATTTCCTCCAAAGGTTGAATTTGAGACAAATCTAGGCGGCTCCAAGGCATGAAGGAAATGCAGCTCCATGTACTTGCTGTCAGGCTCATAGAATGAGTGGCAAACTCTGGAAAATTTGTAACAGACATCCCGATCCGCTTCACAATTGCTCACACATGGATGAATATCTCTGATAACCACAGGTGGATGAGAAGTTGATGTAGGATGACTGGTCTCAGGTGGTGGATGCTCACCTATAGGCTTTAGGAAGGCTATGAACTACCTCTTCTGCTGGTCCTTTTTTTCTTTATGGATTTCCCAAGGGTCAGAGTCATAATCATTAGAAATAGGACCCATGGGAAAGATCTGCTCTTCAATCTGCTGCTCAGGATGGATGATTTTCTCATGGTGATTTTCGTTAATGAATACAAGACAGGGCTCTGCTGTATGCTCTTGGAAATCCGACATATCCAGCTCAGAATCTAATTTGTAGCTGTCATATACAGACTGGCTTCTCCCCAGGTCAACAAATTGCGATGTGGGGCCTTGTTTCTCTTAATTCGAATAATCATCAAAGCCAGGGACAACAGGCATCTCAAGAGCATAATGCAAGGCCTCTACAACTATGAAATCTCCATTATCATCCTCAGTAGAGCTACCAAGAACATTCGCCTCAAGGACTGGAAAATTCTCTGTGCTTTATTCAGATTCCAACCTTTCTAGTTTGACAGAGAGAGATTTTATCAATTTCATCAGCTCACCCAAATAATCTTCTTCCTCCTCGTAGCCTTCCTCCTCACAACTTTCATAGCTTTCATCCTCACAACTTTCATTCGAAACAATCATACCTTGAACACAATATTTATATTCTTCACAACAATTATGACACATTAACTCAGAGGAATAATACCTTTGACAATGCTTATTGAAAGCTGCATGAAATTCTTCCAGAGAAGAGATGCTAGCAGGGGGTAAGGAGAGGTACCATTCATGAGCATCCCCTGTTAATGAGAACATGAACATTTTTAATAATACATCCTCATGATGTATCTCCCACTGATGCATGAGTTCATGAAACTCATGGAGATGCTGAGCAATGTTGTCCTCTTTACGCTCTTTAAATATGGGCAAAAAATCACCCCATTCATCCATAGTAGGAACAACATTTGGAAAACTAGGAATAAAGGAGAAATTAAAAGGAGAAAACCTTCAAGCCATAATTTTGTCTATTTCAGACCAATGGAGTCACCAATCGATCCTTTAACCATGGAGTCGTCAGGTGAATGATATGCAGTCTGATCGTGTCTGGTCTTTGTTAACCATCAAAGACCAGATCTGATCGTTGTGTTCTCCCAGGGAGCTTCAAGTGTATCTAGAAGCAGCCACACTGAAATAGTAGAGTCGCTTCAGTGGATTCACCACAGTGGAGTCGCTAGGTGCAAGTGCAATCTTCAGAGGTTCTGATATCTGATGCACCTTCAAAATCAAAAGTTCATTGTCGTTCTACCTAGGGAAAGGTCTTCAATTCGTTCCCAGGCAACGATGCCAGAAATGTTAGCACTAGAAGTCACCCTCCGATTGCAGGGAGGGTAAGCCCAATACCCATCAAAGTTTTATGTCACAGGTTGGTTTTAAACCGGTCAAATGGGCGCAGACTCAAGATGATACCATTTTAACTCAGAAAATTGGACTGGTATGCACATGCAGGTGAGGTATGGAATCAACTTCAGTCAGTAAGTTGGAGTAAGGGTGAATAGAGGGAAGACTTTGGTGAGGAGAGTGTAGAGGTCTGCTGTGGACATCAGGTCTTCTAGCAGCCTAAGGAGGAAAAACTTAAACACAAGATCCTCTTGAATTCAAATCTCAAAGAAACTGAAGAAATTATAATAGCACTATAATGTAATATTCACCATAATACAATCATAACAATCCATGTGAATCATTCATTCATGAACTTTCTCAGTATCAGAGTGTTGGGCCCCAACAACTCCCCCTAAATTTTTACAAAATTTAAAGGGCCCCCATTAGAATCTT
>SNQJ01S0000871.1:329216-383435 GCA_010110895.2 Picea sitchensis
CCCACAGTCTATCATCTCAGATTGGGACAGTAGGTTCCTCAGTACATTTTGGTCCAGCCTCTGGTCGATGTTGGACACCAAGCTCACCAAATCCACAACTTTCCATCCGCAAATTGATGGTCGGACAGAGGTCATCAACCGGATGATCATACACATTCTGTGCATGTACAATTCAAAGCATCCATGCACATGGGATGAGAGCCTCACCTATGTACAACATAGCTACAACCGGGCTCTCCATAGCTCAACCAGCCACAGCCCCTTTCAAGTGGGCTTGGGATTCCAGCCACTATGTCCCACTGACATAGCCATGCCATTTGTGGCTACTCAGGAAGATTCATCTCATGTACAGTCTAAGGCTAACAAGGAAAACAGCTTCATTGAGCACATTCAACACATCCGCCAACAGGTTCATGACATCTTGGACAGAGCCAATGCTAAGTACAAGAAGCGACATGATCAACATCGAGTGCCACACAACTTCCAAGTGGGCAACAAAGTGTGGTTGCATTTGCAAAATGAGTGTCTCGCTGGTCCCCACCACAAGCTTCGTCCACTCCGATATGGGTCGTACACCCTCACTAAGGTTGGAGGGGAAAATGCCTTTGAGCTCAGCATTCCACCATTCCTTGGTCTGCACCCAGTGTTCAATGTGGATCGCGTTCGGCCCTACTTTCCACCTCTACTAGACACATCCGACATGGTAGAACAAATCACACCAACAGAGTTAAATCCAGATTGCATGGAACAAGCCAAAACTGATCAGATCATGGATACACAGATCAAGCACACCCAAAAACAAATGATACCTCTATATCGAGTTGTCAAAGCAGGCCAACTCCTTCACCAAGGCAAGTGGCTCACCAGGGACCAAGTTCAACAAAAGTTTTCTCATCTCATGGAGGAACTCAACGCAATGGGGACTATTGCTTCCTAAGGGGGGAGGAATGATCCAGGTGAATATTGGTGGCCACCCACCTATTCCACTTGGACCCCCACCATTGTTTCTTTCAATTTTTCAGTTTCCGCACAGTTTACTATTTTTATCAATTTTTCGGGTCTTGAACTTCCGAAGTTGTTTTGAGGCCTTAAACGATGTTTTTTGGGAAAACGGGGAGGAACATGGATCTTAAATCATGTTGTTCACCCAAAAGTTGTAGTCCTTGGATAGATCTTTCTAACAAGGTATGGAACGCGTCAAACGGAAATCGTATGCCAAAGTTACATCCCCGGGAAATTGATGTACCAACTTACCCAAACGGGGCCCATGGTCTTGGCGTTTCATCTCCTAGGGTTAGGTCTTTGGATGTTTAGGGTTTTCCATTGTTTCTCAATAATAATAGGCCTTCGAGCCTCATTGTAACATAGTTCAAAGGCCAGTAGCCGCCACATCTCTTCTCAAAGATAAGCTACCAACGCCCTAGCTAGTTTATTTCCATTCTGTCTGTAAACATATTTCAGTGATTTGTTATGAATGAAATGAAGTCTTATTTCCGCTGCATCTCTGAGTTTATGTGTATTTATGTATTTCATTGTGTTCCTACATAAATCCAGATCATACTTCCATCACTTCTCATGGTCCCGAATAACCAGCTAGAATGTAAGCAAAGCTAGTAACATAAGATAAACACCCATTTGGGAAAACCCCATGAATGTTGGTGTTTTCTAAGATTTTAATGCCGGCAAAGTGTATCAGTTTGGCACTTGCCCTTTCTTTATTCCAATAAGACTCATCATCAAGCTTCTCAATCAATCAATCGAGGCAGTGTGGCACGCTCCCGATTTCCCATTCCCATTCTTTGTTCTCATAAATGGAAACGTGGATCGAACCCGGAAATGAATATAATATCGCTAGCTCGAGGCACGTGTGGCGGAGCAGAGAATGCAACTAGGGTTAGGGTCTCATATTTTTTGGATAGGAGGGGAGCGCAATAATCAATGGGAGAGAGATGCGAACAGGATTGAACTGTAGGCTTAGGGTTTTTGGGGTGTGAGGAGTAAGAGCTGGGTTCCTGGGCTTGGGGAGGGCATCCGAGCGGGGATCCAGATATGTACAGGAGAAATCAGCAAGTAAATTATAGCTATAGCTATGTATAGGAGAAAGTGGTAACCTTATTATAGTTATCGACTTTTCACCATTATATCTAACTACTTCACTGTTCATGCTTATATCTAACCTCCCAGCAACAAGTACACCTCACAAAACTTTCGAGAATATTAATTAAAACAAGCAACTACATTAATATTGCATGTAGCAGTGCAAATGCTTCTTCCTTCAATGTCCTTGAAGGAGCTTCATTCCCATATATCTGCACACATATCAATATGTAACAATATTATGGTTTCCCTTTTTATATACAAAACCCTACAGAACAGACTAAAATTTTAAGAATAATATAAATGTAATAATTACCAGCCAAGCATCATAGTGGTGGCCTCTGGATTGGTTCCAGGACCGTCTTTAAATGTGGAGTGATCCACAATCCTGAGACTATCAACTCCCTTCACCTGATATCTCTCGTTTACCACAGACCCAACGTGACATCCTCCATGGAAATGCCACATTGTGTTCACAGTATCACGACAGAACTGAGCCATGACTGCATCGTCCCGCGTGTTCTTTGGCATCGCTGTCCCAATGAAGTGAAATCCATTAGTGGTTGCGCCATTAGAGGACTCACTACCTGTTGCGTATGCAAATCTCCTCAGAGACCGTGTGTTGAGGAGTTTAGCGATCATCCTCGCGCATTGCATGCATCTTTGCAGGTCCAGAGGGTGAGAATGATCATCCTCGCGCCTTGCATGCATCTTTGCAGGTCCAGAGGGTGGGAATAATAGTTGTATCGAACCTAGGGATTGTCTCGAGGATTCCTGCTACGTAGCCAAAGCTCTCCCTAGACAATGGAAACGCCAGCTTCTCAAATATGTTTCAGAAGCTTACGAGGATCCTATCTAGCTTAAATAACGGTGACTATCAGACATACATATCAAGGAGATGCATTAGTTGTAGCTTAAATAACGTTGACTGAGCCATTGGCGTACAGATTATGTATCTCTGATAGACCGTAGCCATGGATAGCGCGTGACGTCCCTTATGCTAAGGAGCCACCTCTTTGCATTACTTACAGACATTCAATAGTTGTTCATCCTAGTAAGAGGACAGTGATGGAGGTGAATAGTAATGTGGGTTCGATATTAATTTCCTCGTGTCGTTGCCTCTCTCAAGGGTGCCTCTCTCTCAAGGGTGCCTCCATCCCTGACCAGGTCCGTTAGCTCGTGTTTTTATAGAAAAACATTTCATTTTAGAACGTGAGGATTTCAAAGACAAAGACAGCAGGAAAAATTATGCAGGTATTCTGGCAACTAATTCTTGGGATAATCTATTTAGAAAAGAATTTGTTGAGAAGCTGGAAGCAATTATTGTATAACTTCACAGGAAAAGGGCCAAATACAAAAGCCAAATGGAAAAACAACCTGTCTTTTTAACCTCGTAGACATTAAAAATAAGTTCTTTCTTTTCTTTTACACAGAAACCATGTCGGGTAATACGGAAAGGAGATCACTTCCCACGTGGAGTAAGGCATGAGTGTGCAAAGGTGCTTCTAGGATTCTTTCTCGACGTGTTATTAAATTAATCCATCTGTAAGCAATAAAGATAGATGGGCTTAGTGTGTCAATGTGATATAGAGATTTCACTTTTCAAGGCACTCTACCTTTCTACAAGTCTCAAGTCACATATTCTGCATGCAATCCTTTGGACACGTCAAAGGATCATTGTTCTCCTAGTCAAGACGCACGGGTTCATGACAATATATTTTATTTTGCAAATAATTCAATGTTTTGGCCTTGTTACAAATCACAGCTTTCTTCAGAATTTATCTTCTTGCCAGATTTCATCAGGTTGCATACTCTTTCGAAAATCTTACAACTGGGGTTTTTGCAGTAAGGGTGTTGTACTACTGCAGTAAGGGTGTTGTACTACATGATCAAACAGTGGTGGAAGCTGATCTTGTGGTGTTCGGTACTGGTTACGATAGTGATAAAAAAAACTGAAGAGCCTACTTCCAAAGATTTTTGCAGAAATGCATACTGATAAGTTCGGACCACGAATGCCTAACTCACTTTTCTGCTGAGAATAAACAGGGGGCTCATCCATCCACACATTCCTCATCTGGAAATTCTTGGCTATCCAGAATGTTTATCAAATCTGCATTCTACTGAAATGCGTAGTCAGTCGCTGGCCCATTTTCTGTCGGGCAAATTTGTGGTTCCAAGTATCAAGGAAATGGAGGCATATACAGACAACCACTCCAAGTATATGAAGAAAATTACACCCTTCTATTTGAAGACTTGTCTGGACACTTTTCAGATATGGGACAACGATACCCTTTACAGAGACATGAGACGGAATCCAATGAGAAAGAAGAATTGGTTTTGCGAGCTTTTCTCTCCATACGGTAATCTTGATTATCCAGAGTCTGCAGAAATTGTTTGTGTATATTAAACGTTCGAACAAGAGTTCTTAACTTGCTTCTGATTGTTTTCAGTCGTTGAAAATCTCTAAAGTGGTGTAAAACTGCATACCCTTCTTCATATTTAACTGCATCTGAATGAATGATCGCGTGAAATTAGCATTGTAAGCACTTCCAAAAGTATTCAATTTATCAACTTGGTCTTTACACTATGATAATCCTTGTCAAACAAAATCCTTCGGGCCCGTCACTGTTTGTAGAATGTCCGAGAGGCAGTAAAAGCATCTATGTATACAAAAAAATGCCAGAGCCATACCAGAGCCAGTTGGTTTTTTTAATCATCCCTACCTTTACTTGGAAGAATAATTGAATGATTCACCATTGTTGTCTATATAATTTGTGATATTTTATTGCCAGAAACAACTGTAAGAACTTTCTCCAACCATGATATCATAGAGAATAACCTAAAGAAGAATAAAAATTTGTCACAAATGCAAAATGCTTCAAAATAAAAGCTACGCCTCCAGAATCTATACTAGCTCCGAGTTGTAGAATTTTGATAATGCAGACCCGACAGAGGCGATTTCTTTAAAGTAAATAATGTGCTGGTGGGAATTTGTTAAATGTTTCCAATATTTCAAATAACACTATGGAATTCACCTTTATTGCATGGCGAAAAAACCATTTGTCAAGACTCGAACCTGTGAAATTAGGTTGCCTCCCACTTAGCTACAATGTCTTTCAACTCCAAGCATACTATGGAATATTTGTTGTGAAATGTAGTGTAGAAGGCCTAAAAAATGAGACATAGTCACGTATCCCATCATTTCAACCATATAGGGACATGCCCCCACCTGTCATGAGGGAAGCTAGTGTTGTTTCCATGAGAGAAATGATAAATGAATACTTTGGCTTTGTGATAAATGCTTCCTTCTTAGAACAAAGATTTTTGTGAGACAATGCTTATGGATTCACCTTTGGAATCGCAAAGGGAACACGATCATTCATATAATGGCATGTAGAGCTATTATCTATTACCATTGTCCCATGTTGTGTAGCTATGGGTCCAAGCTTTTTGGTTATTGAGCGGTCAACAATGTCAATCTTGTGGAGGCTAACTTTAAGAGAAGGAAATAAATGAACCCTATCAAATGGTTTTGAATTGGGTAAAGTCAAAGAAATGTGACTTCCTTAATTACATTTTAGGATATGGTATCTGAGCTTGAAGATTTTGAGTTCTCTAAACAACGATGACACTTTATGTCATCACTATAAGGAAAACACTTTCTAGTAGAGGCTTTTGCATAACCCCCAAAAAAAAAAATCTCCCTTCTCCATTTATAGTGGAGGTTGCTTGCAAGCACAGGCGAACACAGGTTTTAGCGGATGTTTTTTTTTATCCTCCTAAACCATTATGGCACATTGGTGCACTTTAAAAGCACTAGTGCTCCATTGTTACAAGCACACCAAAGCAATAACATGCCAAAAATACACGGGTGCTCCACTTTTGTCAATATGAATTGAAGCTCCACATTGATCTACGTGCACCGATGTGCATCAAAGTGTCATGGTCCTGGTGCATTGGTGCTCCTCTTTGGTATGGGTACATCGGTGCTCCTCTTTAAGGTGTGGATGCATCAGTGCTCCTATAAGATGTGGGCACACTAGTGCTCCTATGAGATGTGGGCACACCAATGCTCCTATGAGATGTGAGCACACTAGTACTCCTCTTTAGGTATGGATTCACTGATGCTCCTAGTACACCAAAGCACTGAACAATAATTTGTATTTTTTTTAACTTAAAGATTACTTTTAAAAAGAGGAAAGACAGGGTTTGCTTCATTTCTTCATTTCACATGGTTCTACAAGAGAGAAGAGGAAGAGGAGGTAGTTCTACAATAGAATGAAATACAAATAGCCATGAATGTAGGGAAAGACAGATTTTTGTAGCCAAGTAACTTTTTTCTCTCTCTTCATTGTTTAATTTCTTCCCGTTCTTTATCTTATTTCTATTATTTTCCATTTCACACTATTGTTCCTAATTTATTAGTTGGTTTTTTTTTGCTACTTTGAGGGCTTTTCCTCTATTTTGCAGGTTAATGGTGGATTTATTTTAGAGTTTTGTATCAACATATATGGCTATAAAGTGAGGAACAAGTTCGACAAATAAAAGGGTACATTTTTTTGCAACATGGGTGCATATCCATAGGGGTTTTCATCTCCCCTTATTTGCAGGTTCACGAGGTTTCTTTACGTGGACTAATGTTTTCCCTAGTGATCTTAGAGCTTCATTGCTCTTTAGTATGGGTGCATTGATGCTCCTCTTTAAGATGTGAAGAACCAATGATCCTATAAGGTGTGGGCGCACTAGTTCTCTTAATATGTCAAAGCACCAAACAATCATTAATATTTTTTTAATTGTTAAAAGAGGTGGGAAAAAACAAAAGATGACTCTTAAAAAGAGTAAAAAGTGAGGGTTTGTTTCATTTCTTCATTTCACATGAGAGAAAAACAAGAGGAGGTGGTTCTACAAGAGAATGCAATACAAATAGCCATGAATGCAGGGAAAGATAAAGAATATTATATCCCAAGGAAAGATAAAGAATATTATAGCCCAAGTAACCATTTTTCCCTCTTTATTATTTCATTTCTTCCCATTATGGATTTTATTTCTATTATTTACCATTTATGTCTATGGTTCATAAGTTCCAAATGAAATACAAAAAATATGTAGAGTAAAAAGGAGTAGAGAGAGTGGAGAGGAAGGTGAGTTGAAAACCCTAGACCAAAGCTGATTGGGAATGTATTCGGGCACTGGAAGGGGGGGATAGCCCCCTCGAACAAGGAATCTATTGCCTTTCAAGAAATGGTCACATCTTACACAAGGAATTCCAAACCATAGCCTACGAGATTTGGGAAACGAATGGAGGAAATCTTGAAAGCAAAGCTTCCTCCAACTTCATCAAGGCACAAGGCCTTTGCTTTGGTCGATAGGGGGTTGGTTGGTCAATTTACATGGATAGGGCCTTCCCCTTGGAAGGTGATTACATGGGTTCAAAAATCTTGGAAACCCCTCATAAAAGGGAAACTTCATCAATTTTGTTGTGGGCGGGTTTTTTTTGCATCTTTGTTTGAATTCAAAGAAGACAGAGATTTGATATTTTGAGTGGTCTATATTTTATGGGAGAAATAGGCATGTACTTGAACATATGGTCACAAGATTTTAACCCAGAAAATTATATACCCACAGTCATTTCAGTATGGTTGAGGCTTCCACATTTAAAGCTCCATTGTTGGAGTGATGATGCTCTGAGATGCATCGACGACACTTTGGGGAAGTATATAGACAAAGCAAAGCCAAGGGAAAACATGTTCTCTTATTATGGGATCTATGTGGAGGTCGACTTGGAAAAAGGGCTTCTTGAGGCAGTGATGATTTCATGGGATAACTGGAAACACCTGCAAGAATTGGATTACAAGCATCTCCCATGAAAATGTAAATCATTCCATGAGTATGGGAACTTCACAAAATATTGTAAGAAAACTAGAAACCCTCCAAACTCAAATGAAGGGGTGGAAGAACATCAGAAAGAAGACTCTACGAAATCAAGAAATGGAGAAAATATCGACACAAGAAATAACCCTTAGTCAAGGATAGGTCCTTCTGTGGCTATCAATCGAAATACAAGAGGAAGTAAATTTGTTTCAGTGCTTTAGTGGATAGTGTACCTAATCCTCTTAAGGATATCACGGGAAAGAAAAATCAAGGGAATGAAGAGTCACAGCCAGAGGAGCCCCCTTTAGTCCAAAACTCCTCACGTGTATTTCCCATGGATGATTCTAAGAAGATAGACAAACTTCAAGTCGAAAAAGAGGGTAATGAATACCAACCTAACCCCTCAAGTGGGTAGAATAATATATTTCCATGTAATAAAGGTCGATATTAATAAGGCCTAGAAATAAGGAGGAATAAGTCAAATGTAAGAATACCTAATAGAAGCTTCCACTTCTAGAAGGATCTTCCTCTAGTTTGTTCGTTTATATAGATAGATTTAGTATAAGTAGGAATAGAGGGTATGAGAAGTTTTTCCTTGGATATTATTGTAATAGAGATCTACTCTGTTAGAGGTTTCCCCCTCGAAGAGGCAAGTGAACATTGCTCTTAGTAATCAAAGTTCTCTTTCTGGTGTTATTCTGGTATACTTTTGGTATTATTATGGTGTTGTTCTGGTTATATCGTTGTTTATCTGCCATTTCCAGCTAATTATTTATGTTTTGCATACTATTTTATATTTGGAATATTACAAGTGGTATCAGAGCACCTTCCTCGGCATAAAATTATGGGTTAAATTATTTTCAATGTAGAGACGTATTCCGGCGTCTTTAAGCTACAGAGATCTGTCATTATGCGCATAAACCCGCGATCAAGGATTCATACATGCAGGGAATACAAGTGGTACTTAAGCGCACATCTTTTGGCCACCCTTGTAACTCTTGTTGGTACCCCTTCTAGTGGTAGCACATCAGACAACACTTGTATACGGATCAGCCTAGATCTTCTGAATCCCTCCATAGATAAATCGATCAGTCGCCTAACTGCTATAGTGCCACCAAGAAAAACACTTGGGAAGATACTCTCTGGTACTTGGGTTGTCGAGTAGTACAGCTAAGCGTACGGTCTAGCCTCCTTAGTTGGTGCCCTGAGATACTGGGTCAAGTACTATTGTTGGACCCCGCACATATATCAGAGAGTTATAGCACAGGGAAAACCCTTGTCTATAAAACCCTTGAATACCCTAACCCTTGGGAAGGAAACAGAAATAGAACATACAAGATCTATTGTCATGATACAGTGTCTTCTACATTCTGGTTGTGAAATTACTACACATTTCTTTTTGTTAAGCATTTGGGCATTTCGTCACTGCAGTATTGTTCAGGCCGAAGTATAACTCCACAGGAGTAAAAAAAAAAGAGAGAATAGTGGTCCCGCCAACACACTTATTTGGGAACTATTCCATTGGATTCCCCTTTTCTCCCTGATCGCAGTCATACCCTTCATTTTTAATCCTTTTTGTTTCAGTGGACCCGACCCCTTCCCAGTTTCCCTATTTTTCCACCTATTCCATTATATTTCCCTTCAAGCACTGATCGTTGTGGTACCTATCATTTCTAAGTCCTTTTTTTTGTGGTCCCACCCACCCATATTTTTTCCTCCCCAACACTTCCCCTCTCCAAATGGCCACCACTCGCAACCAATACTTCCAAACTTCCATCAATCAAGCCCATGTCTCCATCGAACATCTCACATCTCAGATGGATTCTAACCATTCCCGCATTTCCAAATTAAAGCACAAATTTAACAACATGGAAGTCAACCTCACAACCCAATTGACCTCCCTCCAGTTTGTTGTCAATCAATTTTTGAACCGCCCTACGAGTCCTTCCTCTTCGTACCAACCTGATGTTAGTTGATTCCTCTCATTCTCCGTATTTTCACTGCAACTCCTTTCATCATGAACCCCATCTTCCCCGTGTAGAGGTCAATAAATTTGATGTCTCTGATCCTACAAGTTGGGTCACTCAAATGGAGCATTATTTTTATCTGCATGGTATTACTGACGAGTTGGCCAAACTTCGCTATGTTTTCCTCTATCTAGATCCTGAACACTGGCAATGGTGGTAATGGCGAAAAAATTCACGTCATGGGTATATTGCCTGGACCTAGTTTGTTGTTGAGATCTATGCTCGCTTTGATACTGATACTCACTATCTCAGTCATTTGACCAAGTTGAAACAGTCAGGCATAGTGGAAGACTTCATCACTGCTTTTGAGTATTTGGCCTTTCGAACTAAGGGCATGTCAGATGCATTCTTCTGTGAATGATTTATTAGTGGTATTAAGGATGAAATTCGATCCCATATTCTCATGGCCCGCCCTCCAACTTGGTTGGAAGCTACTCAACATGCTAAAGAGGCCAAACAAGTTGTTTTTTCCCAGAACAAAAAAAACCCTTTTGTTCCTCGCCCTCGACCCACTAATCCTACCCCCCCTATCACTCCCCTCAAGGTCCAGAAACTAACTAGGGATGAAATGGTTGAATGTCAATTGAAGGGTATTTTCTATAATTGTGATGAAGAATATTTTCTAGGGCACAAGTGTAAGGAACAAAAACTATTTATGGCCATTTTTGAAGATGTTCCTGAAGAGGATGTGACATTTCCCCTTGTTTAAGAACCCTCCCTTCCTTGTGCCACCCAGGAGCCTGTTGACCCACCTGAAGTTGACCCACTTATTTCCTTGTATGCCATCAGTGGCTTCTCGGCCCCGCAAATGATCAATTTCATTGGCTACATTAAGCACAGGAAGTTAATCATCCTTGTTGACAGTGGTAGCACCTACAATTTTATTCATCGTCGCATTGCCCAGGAAACCAATTGTTATATTCGTGATGTCAATAATTTTCAAATCATGATAGCCAATGGTGGGTCCATGAAATGTGGTGGGTGTTTTGAAAATGTTCATCTTCAAATTGTACATTACCAACTGAAATCTCATATGTTTTCCATTGACCTGGGAGGTTGTGACATTGTGCTTGGTGTTGAATGGTTACGCACTTTGGGTCCCATTCTTATGGATTTTAAGGAATTAACCATGCAATTCCAACAGGAAGGACAAAGGTATCAATTCCAAGGTCTCACAGTGGGTTCTCCTGAGATCATTAGTTCCCATCGTATGGAAAATATCCTCAAGAAAGGCCACTCTGGTATCATTGCTCAACTCCACTCTATTCAAGTCGTTGAGACACCCTCTGTGCATCCTGACCTCCAAGATATTATTTTCAAACATCAAGTTGTTTTTTACACCCCTCGGGGACTTCCTCCTTCTCGTGGTGTTTATGATCATCCAATTCCCCTTGTTCTAGGCAGTCTTCCTCCCAATGTTCTCCCTTATTGTCACCCCTTTTCCCAAAAGAATGAAATTGAGAAAATAGTGCAGGAATTGCTCCAAGCAAGTGTTATCTGCCCCAGTACCAGCCCTTATTCTTCCCATGTGTTCATGGTACTTAATAAAGAAGGTACTTGGGGCATGTGTCCCTAATTTCATGCCCTTAATAAGCTCGCCATCAAGGACAAGTTCCCCATTCTTGACATTGATGATCTCTTGGATGAGCTAAGTGGTGCTTATTACTTCACTAAACTTGATCTGCATTCTAGCTACCACCAGATACGTATGCAAGAAGCTTGCATACCCAAGATTTCCTTTCGAACTCACAAGGGTCACTATGAGTTTTTGGCCTGTGTAATTTCCCCTCCACCTTCCAAAGCCTCATGAATCATGTCTTTCATCATTTTCTCTGTCATTTTGTCTTAGTTTTCTTTGATGATATTCTCATCTATAGTAAAACTTAGCAATCTCATATTTCCCATGTGGAACAAATTCTCCATCTACTCTCACAGCACCAAATTTTCCTCAAACGCTCTAAATGTTCCTTTGGAGCCTCAGAAGTAGAGTACTTGGGTCATATTGTTGGAAAGGTTGGTGTCCGGGTGAATCCTAAAAAGATTGAAGCAATGCAGGATTGAACTCACCCCAAGACTATCAAAATATTGCATGGTTTTTTGGGTTTAACCGGATATTATTGCAAGTTTGATCTGAATTATGGAAAGATTGTGGCCCCTCTTACTACTCTCCTTAAAAATAATTCTTTCACTTGGACTCTCGCAGCAGATCAGGATTTTCAAGCTTTGAAGGAAGCTATGTGTACTACTCTGGTCTTTTCCCTTCCTGATTTCACAAAAACCTTTGTCCTCAAATGTGATGCCTCATGCAGAGGAATTGGAGTTGTCCTTATGCAAGAGGGAATATCTTTGGCCTTTACTAGCAAATAATTGTCTAAATGCCATCTGGGCCAATCAATCTATGAAAAGGAAATGTTGGCTATTCTGCATGCAGTGGATCTCTTGTGCCCTTATCTCCTGGGGCAATGCTTCCAAATTAAGACAGATCGTCAAAGCCTCAAGTATTTTCTGGAGAAACACCCTTCCTCCTCGGAGAAACAAAAATGGGTAACTAAGCTCTTTGGTTATGATTATCAGATCATTTACAAGAAAGGCAAAGAAAATGTGGTTGTTGATGCTCTTTCTCGAAAATATGAAGATGAAGGGTCCCTTTTTTCCTTCTCCTTCATTGTACCATATTGGCTCCAAGATGTGCTCCAAGAATGGCTACATGATACTAAAATATCGCATATGATCCAACAATTGAAAGCCAACTCCAGTTTCCTCGGGATACTCTTGGTACAACGATGAACTTCGCTACAAAGGTCATTTGTATTTAAGTAAACAGTCACAACTTAAAGCCACGGTGCTTTCTGAGCTTCATGCTACTCCCACAGCTGGGCATTCATAGTTTACCAAAACCTATGACCGGGTCAAACGTTCTTTTTTCTGGGATGGTATGAAAAAGGATGTTCGCACTTTTGTAGCAGAATGTGATGTTTTTCAATGCAGCAAAGGAGAAACCATCAAACCTCCTGGCACACTCCAACCGCTTCTGATTCCACCTGCTATTTGGAGGGACATCTCTATGGATTTTATTGTGGGATTATCTAAATCAGGAAATAATATCGTCATCATGGTGGTTGTGGATCGTCTTTCCAAGTATGTTCATTTATGTGCTCTTCAACACCCATTTACTGCATCAGCGGTGGCTCAAATTTTCATGGATCATATCTTCAAGCTTCATGGCATGCCTCATTCTATTGTTTATGATCGATATCCAAATTTCACCAGCAAGTTTTGGCAAGAACTCTTTAGACTCTAGGGAACCCAATTGCATCTTAGCACCACCTATCATCCCCAGACTGATGGTCAAACTGAAGTTGTCAATAAGTGTTTGGAGACTTATTTGAGTTATTTTGCCTCTGAAAGGGAAAATAAATGGGATCAATGTTTACCATTAGTTGAATGGTGGTACAACACTTCTTACCATACAGCTACTCGCATGACTCCTTTTGAAGTAGTATGTGGCCAAAAGCCGCCTTCAATTCTCTCCTACATGTCAGGTGTATCGAAGGTCCGGGCGGTTGACCAAACACATACAGTTCATGAGGCTATTCTCCGTACCCTCAAAGAGAATTTGGTAATGGCTCAGAATCGCATGAAGCAACAAGCTGATAAAGGTTTCTCAGAACGGAAATTTGTTGAAGGAGACCATGTATTTGTTTGGCCGCAAGCTTATAAGCAAACTTCACTCAAGGTCGAACATTGTCAGAAACTGGAACCCAAATTTTATGGTCCTTATATAGTTATAAAGAGCATTGGGTAGTGTTCACCCTTGGTTATGAAAGGAAATGGAAAACAAGGAAGAAAAGGTAAAAAGCGAACTTCGTGGGAGACACAGTGATTGTCACTGGGTCAAAGTGAGCAAAAGATCATAAAAGATGGAGTGAAGTGTGGAAAAGAAAGTCGTTGGATGATGATATCGAGGATGACAGATCAGCAAGGAAGATGGACCGAGGATGACTCGGGAAGTAGAAAAATCCACCATTGGATGATTTGGAGCACCACACGAGAAGGAAGGAAAGACAGGATGGTGAAGTCCGAAAAAAGTGGATCAAGTTGACCTAGGGTTTTAGACACCTAGGGTTTTGGTAATTAGGGTTTTGACACCTAGGTTTCGACCTAGGGTTGTTGGAGAGGTATTGTAAATGTATAAATAAAGGTCAAGAGGACCTGGGTCGAGGGATGATGATATTGTTATTGATTGAGATCTATTGTTGTAGTGAGAGATCATTGTATTGAGAGAGAGAGTCTTGAGGGTGAGAGCCTATGATATTGTAAGATCTTTAGCTGGGAGGGAAGATCAAATCCTGCAGTTGGGTGCACGGGAAGGGGGAGAGAAAGAGAGAAGAAGAGAGAGGATCTTCTGGCCAAGAGCGCAAATCTGAACTGTAAGCTTTATCTTAATATATCATAAGCACAGTTTCGTGGATGTACCTCTAGGGAGAGGGTGAACCACGTATATTTTGTGTTGTGTGAGTGATTAATGCTTTAATCTCTATCATTATTATATTGTTATTTGCATTACTGTGTTAGATCAAGATCTATAGCTGTGTAGGGTAGATCTCGCTGATAAGTGATATATGAATATTGTGATTGTTGTTATAAAAGATCCCTTTGATATTCCCCTAGTTTTAGACATCTCTGTCCTGCAACCCCCTCAAAGTTGCTTCGGGTGAGACTGCATCTGCCTCGTAGGTGTTGCCGAAAGGGCCAGTAGCTAGGGCTTGTTGGCGCGCTCTTGGAGTGAACCCTGGGTCTACCCTTGTGCCAACAAATGGTTCTGTTGCCAGGACCAGAGTATTTTTAAGGGAATGTCAAGGTGGTTCCCATCGAAGACAGAGATTCAGAAGTGGATAGAGCATCAAGAGAAGGACTTCGTTGAATCCCAGAAAAAGAACCCTAAAATGAGT
Source organism: Picea sitchensis (assembly GCA_010110895.2). Classification (NCBI taxonomy): domain Eukaryota; kingdom Viridiplantae; phylum Streptophyta; class Pinopsida; order Pinales; family Pinaceae; genus Picea; species Picea sitchensis. The sequence goes on from SNQJ01S0000871.1 coordinate 344,164, forward strand.
ACTGAAGATTGGCTACAAAGATACATCTTCACCGACATTCACGAGATCTTCTTTGGAGGAATCCATCAGGAACTACACGAGTGGTTGGCTAGGTTAGCTAACACATAGTTTGAGATCAGATCTAGACCTCCTATGGTTTGGACACCGACGTTGATCCAGAAGGTCAAGAGAATTGACAACGTTGTATCCAGAGCAGTCGATCATTGGTTTGATAGTACCATTGGAGGGTATATCACCGAGTTTGTTGTTGACAGAACATAATCATATAGCCAAGCCGAGAGATACTTTTTCAAAGGACCCAGAGGAAACCTTTTGCACTTTCTGAATCTAAGAATGAAGATGATCTTGCATGAGAACCACATCTTGAAGATACACTAGATTGGTCAAACCAGAAAATGCTAATGTTCAAAATCTTGGACAGCGACAACAACACAGAAGTAGTACATACGCACAGTGGAAAAGTATTCTGAGGGGTTCACCTTGAGAACTTGTTTAAGAAAAACTACGGAGAAGAGGATTTCTACAGTGGATAAGAAGTAGATCTAAATGATAAAGAGCATCCAGAGCCCACCAGAACAGAAGAAGGGGAAGCTGAAGAACTGCGCCAAAGTGAGCCGGAAAACTCAGGAACTGCGTGGACTACTAAAGTAAGTAACGTTAATCCTCTTGTTGTCCCAACAGTACTTAGCAGTCAGAATAGTCAGAACCACCAGGATCTTTAGAGTACTATTACTAGTAGCTCAGCATCTACCCAGACAGGAAGCCTAGTCAGCTCTATGGCAGATGAAATGAGACTCCCTATCTTTAGAGGTGATGGATCTAAAGATCCAAATCAACATTGGTTTCTGTGTGAAGCTGTATGGAACATTAAAAGTATCACCGATGAAGCCATCAAGAGGACCCAGTTCAACACTACGCTAAGGGACTGCGCACTGAGCTCGGACATGAAACTTGTCCAAGGACTGGCATAGCCTAAGCCCCTGAATGAGATCAAGAATGTGATGACTAAAGAGTTTAAGAAACCTAAGTTGGAGTCACAATGTATTACAGAACTAAAAGATATTAAACAAATGGTAGCAGAACCTATTTAGGAGTTCGACCAGAGATTCAAGACCCTGACAGACCGTTTAACTTTTCAAATCCCTGATGAACAGAACAAAGAATGGTTCATCGTTGTGTTGTTTCCACACATAAGAGTCCCTTTGATGCAGCAGAAGATTGCATCACGGGAAGAAGATTTGGAGATCGCCATGAAGCTTGAATCAACACCGATGGGAGAATCTAGCTCAGGCATTAGCCAGATCATGAGCCAGCTAACTAGTTTGTCTTTACAGGTTGAGGATATGAAGAAAGATAAGGGAAAAGACAAAAGGGAAGATATTTGGTGTGTACGATGCAGATATGAAGGACATGATAAGGAACACTTTCCCTTATTTCATGAATACTTGGCCTCACGGGCGTCGAGCCCCATGAAGCAAGTTAACCTACCTTGGTGCGATGTATGCAGAAATAGGCATCGCCTAGGTGAGTGCTACTGCACGCAGAAGTATGTTCAGACACCCATAAACTTGTATTGTACATTTTATAAATCAGTGGGGCATGATGATCGATATTGTAGAGCTTATGATCTCATGCATGAAAGGTCGAGAGACATATACAAGATTCAAGGAAAAGTACAACAAGAAGGAAACACTCCGCAGTACAACTCTCTGAGGAGAGGAAACTTCAATTCTCGCGGTGGGTACAGAGGATGAGGATGAGGAGGAGGTATGGACCGAGGCCGAGGACAAATAATCTGTTACAACTGTGCGCAGCCAGGACATTTAGCCATGGGTTGTTAGAATCCTTGTACAACCTATGGTTACTGTAACTCCTTTGAGCATGTCATAGAGGATTGCCCTATGCTGCTGGCTAAACTTTAGGAAAGATGAGGACCTCGGCAGAACCCACAAGTACAACTGATATATGTTTAACCTCATGGAGCATTTCCTTGAGTCGTTGTTATCACTCGAGGAGGCACTGCCACAGGAGAAGACAGAGCAGCCCAAGGAAAGATTGAAAATGACCATGGAGTCAAGAAATCTACAGAAAAGACCCCAGTGTCTGATGCTCAGAAAGAAAGACAAATATTCGAGGAGGCAAGAAAAGAGTTCAAAATAAGTCAAGGATCTTCATCAAAGAGACAACCAAAAATCAAAGAATATGGCATGCCTCAGGTGTTTGACCCGTCTGCATCGCCAACAGAAGAGAAAGAGGTAAGAAAACTCATGGAATTTTTGTGCACTTGTGTTAAGTTGATTCAAGATAAAGGCGTTGTACAAGAATTAAAAAATTTAATCAAGCAGTATGATCTAGGAAAGATAGACCCCTTACTAAATAGGGTAGTACACCAAATTGGAAAAAAGAGAAGGACAAATAAAGAATTACACTTGAATGCTAGGATAGGAGAGTATGAGATAGACTATGTGGTCCTCGAATTAGGGTCGGAGGTCAATGTCATGACGAAGAAGACTTGGGCACTGATGGGAAAACCCAAGTTGATATATTCCCCTATCAAGCTTCGCATGGCTAATCAGCAAGATGTCAACCCATTTGGCCGATTAGAGCATGTCCCAGTGGACATTGATGGAGTAATAACCTTTGTATATTTCGAGGTAATTGAAATTGTTGATGATAGCTTCCCTTACCCTACACTATTAGGAATTGATTGGGCCTTCGACAATTCAATTGTTGTTGATCTAAAGAAAAGATGCATGAAATTTGAGAAAGTTGGCCTTAGGGTCATTGCACCTTTAGATCTAGATGAGGGTCCATGATATACAGAGCCTATTAGAGAAGAAGACCACGCACTTGAACTAGAAAACATCTACAAATTAACAGCCAGACAGCAGGATTATATCAACCCTACAGTTGACGGGAATCTGAGCTGGTGAAGTGACAGCACATGTTCGTCTGACTCAAAAGAAGCACTGGAGAACTGGTAGAACCAGATGTATGAAGTATCTACAAGAAGATGTGTTAGGCTAACCAGAGAAGTTCACTGGATTGGCACAACAGTGAGTAATCTACCCATATTTGATGGGTTGAACCCTTTAGAGAACTTCTTATCAGAAATTGAGACAAGTGTACCAACGCAACAGAGGTTTTTGGCAATGGATGAGGCCATGAAGGCCACACTAGCAAGATAGTGGGGAACACACAAGGGAAACATCGCAGACTGGACACAATGTCAAACTTTGATGACAGCACAGTTTTCAGCACAAGTAGGAAGATGCGAAGTAAGATACATAGATCGAAGCTGCCCAAAGGACCACATACGCAGCTACAAAGAGGCCTGGAGTGACGTTCCTAGAGAACAATGGGTACATATATTCTTCAATACACTGGATACCACCCTGATCAACTGGTACCTTCAAGCAGAGCTATGCCTCATCACCTCAGAATGGGAAGGTATGATCCAGAATTTTACAACCACCTTTTTGTTTGAAAGTGAATTTCCTTTAGTAGATCAAGCACTATAGATGGTGAGATGGAAAGTATTTAAGGAGGCATCTGGCCTCCCTTTGGATAAAGAGGAGAATGAATGGACTGCGCCCCTCTAGAAACTGCAGATCTGTTACAACATTAATACCTACGAAGACGATGACCCAAGGAAGGTGAATATCATAGAAACAAAAGGCCAAAGAGATGTGGAAGGACCAAGAGTTGAACTGTCATTCATTGGACAGCCGATAAAGATAAAGAAAGTCAATATTGGGATAGGGGAGACACCAAATCTTTCCAATGTCGGAGATTACTGGGACGCTGCTACCATTGATAAAATCACAGAATTATTGCATGAGTATCAGGACTTGTTCCCGAGCAATTTCACTGATATGAAGGGTATCAAAGGACCTATGGGAGAAATGAGAATACCTTTGAAACCAGATGCAAAGCCAATCAATCAAAGACCCTACAGATTGAACCCGAAATATAAGGAAAAAGTGAAGATTGAGCTCGACGGAATGCTGGAAGCAGGGATTATTGAACCTGTCGAGGAGTTAGAGTGGATTAGCCCCATGGTAGTGAAAGATAAGAAGACAGGTGAGATCAAGATTTGTGTAAATCTCAGGAAGCTAAATGGTTCTTTTCTACATGATCCTTTCCCTACACCATTCACAGACAAGTGTTGGATAACATGGGAGGCAAGAAGTATATTATTTTACAAATGGGTTTTCAGGATACCATCAGATCTGCATCACCAAGGAGGACTGCCATAAGACTACGTTTTCCACAGAGTGGGGATCTTACCAATATACAATAATTCCATTTGGATTGAAGAATGCCCCAGCCATCTTTTCCACGATGGTGGGTGAAGCGTTCAAAGAATTTTTGCATAAGTTTTTAGAAGCATACTTTGATGACTGGACTGTTTTTAGTTTGTTGAAAAATCATATTGAATGTCTAAGGCTAATGTTGGATAAATGCAGGCAGTGTCAAATTTCTTTGAATTTTAAGAAGTGCATCTTCTTCTCACCATTTGCAGTATTATTAGTTCATATTGTATGCAAGCAAGGATTGTTGGTGGATCCATCCAAGATTGCAATTATAGTTGATTTACCACCACCTACTTCAGTCAAACAACTATGCACTGCGCTAGGACATACTGGCTATTATAGGAAATTTATCAAAGGATATGCTCAGATTACTGCGCCAATGGAGAAGTTATTAAAGAAATACTGTCAGTTCAGTTGGACAGAAGAATGCCAGCAGAGCTTCGACACACTGAAACAAAAGATGGTAACTGCGCCTATTCTAGTATTTCCCGACTGGAGCAAGGAATTTCATGTGCATGTTGATGCATCTTCCATTTCATTAGGAGTAGTACTGGCACAACCTGGAGAAGGGGACATTGATCATCCATTATCACTTTCCAGCAGGAAGTTATCCATAGTCGAAGTTAATTACACCACTACAGAGAGAGAGGGACTAGCCATGGTGTATGCGTTGCAAAAATTCTGCCACTACTTGTTGGGACGACACTTTAAAATGTTTACTGATCACTCTGCACTGAAGTACCTAGTAAACAAACCAATGTTGGGGGGGAGAATCTGCAAATGACTTCTGTTGTTTCAAGAGTATGATTTTGAGATCATAGTTAAGCCAGGAAAAATGAACAAGGGCCCAGACCACCTGTTGAGGTTGGAACATGGCGAAGAACCTACCAATCTGGAGGATACATTATCGGATGCACAACTGCTCGCCATTAGAAAGATTGATGACCACTTCGCAGATATAGTCCAGTTCCTATCAAAAGGAATGGCTCTGAGTGACTATACAATCTCCTAGAAGAAACAGCTAGTGGTGCGCGCTGTAGATTTTTCGCTAATAGCTGGTGAACTATATAAAATAGGACCTGATGAGATACTAAGAAGATGCATTATGGAAACAGAGCGCCTGATGATCCTCGCAAAATCTCATGAAGGCATCGCAGGAGGACATTACGCAGGGAAAGCAACTGCACAGAAGATTCTGCGAGCTGGCCTTTGGTGGCCTACATTACATAGAGATGCTAAAGAGTATACCAAAGCATGCGATGTATACCAGGGAATTGGAAAACCATCCCGAAGAGATGAGATTCCATTAGCACCGCAGATGACCCTGCAGGCATTTGAAAAATGGGCCTATAAGTTAGCTTTACCCAATCATTCTAAGCTCCATCATGTTTTTCATATCTCTTGCTTAAAGAAGGTGATTGGAACTAAGTGCAAAACTCAAACCAACCTTCATGAGTTGGATGAAGAAGGATCCATATGGTTGTAGCCACAAGCAGTTTTGGACCAACAAGAGCATCGTCTTCGTCAGTGTACCATCAAGGAAGTGTTATTTCAGTGGAAAGATATAAATCTAGTAGATGCCACCTGGGAGCCCACTAACATTCTGCAGCAATTTCCTCATGATTCTCAAGCCTTGAGAACAAGGCTCATTCTAGGGGGGAGGGCATGTTAGGGACCTAACCTACCTAACCCCTCAAGTGGGTAGAATAATATATTTCCATGTAATAAAGGTCAATATTAATAAGGCCTAGAAATAAGGAGGAATAAGTCAAATGTAAGAAGACCTAATAGAAGCTTCTTCTTCTAGAAGGATCTTCCTCTAGATTGTTCTTTTGGATAGATAGATTTAGGATAAATAGGAATAGAGGGTATGATAAGTTTTATCTTGGATATTATTGTAATAGAGCTCTGCTCTGCTGGAGGTTTTTCCCACGAAGAGGCAAGTGAACATTGCTCTCAGTAATCAAAATGTTCTTTCTGGTGTTATTCTAGTATAAGTTTGGTATTATTGTGGTGTTGTTTTGGTTATATCATTGTTTATCTATCATTTCTAGCTAATTATTTTTGTTCTGCATACTATTTTATATCTGGAATATTACATATGTATTTTATGGGAGAAATAGGCATGTACTTGAACATATGGTCACAATATTTTAACCCAGAAAATGATATACCCATAGTCATTACAGTATGGGTGAGGCTTCCACATTTACCGCTCCATTATTGGAGTGATGATGCTATGAGATGCATCAATGATACTTTGGGGAAGTATATAGACAAAGCAGAGCCAAGGGAAAACATGTTCTCTTATTCTAGGATCTGTGTGGAGGTCGACTTGGAAAAAGGGCTTCCTGAGGCAGTGATGATTTCATTGGATAACTGGAAACACCTGCAAAAACTGGATTACAAGCATCTCCCATGCAAATGTAAATCATTCCATGAGTATGGGAACTTCTCAAAAGATTGTAAGAAAACTGGAAACCCTAAAAACTCAAATGCAGGGGTGGAAGAATAGCGGAAAGAAGACTCTACGAAATCAGGAAATGGAGAAAATCTCGGCACAAGAAATAACCCTTAGTCAAGGACAAGTCCTTCTGTGGTTATCAATCGAAATACAAGAGGAAGTAAATTTGTTTTAGTGATTTAGTGGATAGTGTACCTAATCCTCTTAAGGATATCACGGGAAAGAAAAATCAAGGGAATGAAGAGTCACAGCCAAAGGAGCCCCCTTTAGTCCAAAACTCCTCACATGTATTTCCCATGGATGATTCTAATAATATAGAGAAACTTCAAGTCTAAAAAGAGGGCAATGAAGACCAAAGGGACAATAGGATCGATGTGAGTCAAATAATAATAGGATTGAAAGAAATAGTGAACTTAAAAGACACAAACATTTCCTTTCGAGAGACAAAAAGGCAAGGAAATAGAGTCGTTGGTCTCCACATATGATGAGGTTGAGGATAGGGCATCTAAGGAGAACTTTCCAAGGCATTTAGGGAGAAAGGATTCCAGGGTTATAAGGGAGGAGCAATCCAACAAACAAATAATGATTGGTTCTCAGCAAACCATGATGAAAATGATAGGAAATAATCAGAAGCCTCCTAAATCTCCTGGAAGTGACATTTTCACAAAGGGTGGCTCTTCCAAACCCCTTAAATAATGTCAATAGTCTCCTTGAATTGAAGGAGGTTGGGCATTAATGCAAAAGTAACTGCAATAAAATATTTAGTAAAAGTGGAAAAACTAATTGTTATCCTACTCCGGGAAACAAAAATGCAAGCAGGTGAGGCAATAAAAATTGGAAATCATATTTGGAGGAATAGTGGAGGAATAGCAAAAGACTCGTGAGGTGCATCCAAAGGTTTATGCACACTGTGGAATGAGAGGTAAGTTTGGAATTTGATTATCAAACCCCAAATTGGATTCACACACACACACACACACAGATATATATATTCATGTCAACTATATGGAAAAAGATTCTTGTTCGAGATCCATTCTTAATTTGAAAGAAATGGAAGTAGCGAAGAATTGCATCTTAGTCGGGGACTTCAATGTTACCATTTTGAGCTTGGAAAAAAGGGAGGGAAGCATCGTCCATGACCTATTTAGGGAGAGGATGGAAGAGTTGATAAGTGATTGGGATCGTGTAGATATTAATCCAATAAGAGGAATATTCACATGGACCAATAAAATAATTGGAAAGGGGCACATTTTGTCAATATTAGACCATTTCTTAGTGCATAGCAATCTCCCTTTACATAATCAACCTATGAAGTCCAAAATTCTCCCAGCAAGTACTTTGGATCATAAGCCAATTTCCTTAATTTCGTAGGAAACTTTGGACTATGAACCTTTTCCTTTTAGGTATAACCCCCTATGGATTTAGAATGAAAAGGTTGTGGATGTAGTTAAACATGTGTGGAGAACATGGATCTCGGGCACCCCAAATTATATTTGGGACCAAAAAATTGAATTGATTAAGGGAGTGTTAGAGTGATGGGTCAAATCCAACTTCGTTTCCCCAGCTACTGAAAAGGAAATAATAAGATCCCAACTAGAGAAATTGCAGAATAAAATGGACCAAGTAGAAATCACCCCCCAAGTTTAGGAAGAGGAATCCAAATTGCAGCTACAACTAAATAGGGAAATGAAACTAGAATAAGAGCACTAGCGATTATGTCTCACGGTTTGTAGCTAAATAAAGGTGATAAGAACATCAACTTCTTCCACAATCAAGTCAATGTAAGATTGTTGAGGAATGATATAAGGGAGATCAATCTAGAAGATGGGACCAAGATTATGGAGTATGAGGAAATAAAAGAGGTAGTAAGGCGTCACTTCCAAAATCCTTATACTCAGTAAGAAAATACTATCATTAAAAGTATGGAGGAGATGCTCGAGAACACCCCAAATATGATCACAGATGAGGAGAATGGGATATTTTAAGACTGATTGAGGAGGCAGAAGTTAGGAGAGCGATTTGGATCTTGGACCTAGAAAAATCTCGAGGCTCAGATAGGTTCCCTATCTCTTTCTAGTGGTACTTTTGCGACCTAATTAAGCAAGATCTTTGCAAAATGCTAAAGTATGCTTCGAAAACCTGTAAGCTAGGGGGAAATAAAAATTCCTTCTTTCTGGCCCTTCACCGGAAGGAAGCTAATCATTCATCCTTTTCCCTATTAATACCAATCTCCCTATGTAATTCCTCCTATAATATTATGACCAAGATCATTACTTTCAAATTAAGGAATTTTATGCCCAAGATTATCTCTGCTAACCAAACTGGTTTTTTTCAGCACCGACGAATTTTTTATAATATTGTATTACTGTAGGAGGCCATCCATTCCAATCAAGCGGTAGGGGAAAAAGGATTGGTAATCAATCTGGACATGGAAAATTTGTTTGATATAGTAAGGCACTCTTTCCTCTTTCAGGTCATGAAGAAATATGGGTTTCATTTAGAATTTATACAATGGATTTCTTCATGCATTAAATCTCCTTGGATCACTCCTCTCCTCAATGGTCATCCCATAGAATTTTCCCACAACAGTTGTGGTTTGTGACAGGGCTATCCCTTATCACCCCTGATGTTCATCCTAATGGCAGAGTCCTAAAATCACAAATTGGAATCTGAAAGAGAGATGGGTAATCTCCTCGGAGTGCAAATTGTTAGAGGTCTAAAAAAATTAAGCACTCCAGTTCATTGATGACACTCTTCTAATGGGTGGAACCTCCAAAATAATATTCACAAGGTTCAATAAAATTATGGACACCTTTTTAGATTCCTCGAGAGGTGCTCTAAACAAAAGGAAATGTCAAATTTATGGTTGGAATAGTAGTAATTGAGAAATGCAAGGCATAGTTAGAATTGTTTGATTTCCTTTGGCAGATCAATGGACAACTTTTAGAATCTTGGGCATTTCCATTTCTCTGAAATATTCGACATCACGAGACTGGAATTCTATCCTTCAAAAATTCTCCACCAAATTTGTTAAATGGGGGGCACAATGGCTCAATCCAACAAGTTGAGTTGTTCTAATCAAGGCAGTTTTATCAGCTCTTGCATGTACCAGTGCTTGGTATCATTGTCGCCTCAAAGGGTATTGAATCATATCTCAATGTAGACATGAAAATTCTTATGTAAGGGGGCAAGTCAAATGATAAAATTTTCCACCTTATAAATTAGAACGTGGTTAGAAACCCCAAGACAATGAGGGGGGCTTGGGATAAGGGATTCGGCTCTAATGAACTTAGCAATGGGGGAAAAGATGATGTTGAGAATGATCTCAAAGAAATAATGATCCAGGAGCATTCTGCCTCCAAAAATCTAGCATCATTTAATGAAAACTAAGGGGTCTTCATTCACCAAGGGATTTGGTTCCCTAATTGAGTTTAATTGTTTAAATTATTGTAAATTCCTAAGTTTGATAGGAATTTTAGGAGGATTGGATTGTAAATGTTCTTGACTGTATGAGAACATGAGAGAGTTCTTAGTTTTTATGTATCTCATGAAGATTTCGTGGATCTGAATCTCTTAGAAATTGATTGAGTGATTGAAGGAACAATTTGTGGATCTAGAGATCCTATAGATAGGAGTTGTTGAGTTGTTTTGGATCTAAACTCATTCTAGTTCAGAATCCTCCGGTATACATTGTAAGCCTTGAAGGCATTTAGGAGGTTGGCCATGAATGGAGAAATCAATCCATAAGTTTGGCCAAATGTATGAGGAACTAGGCCAAGAGTGAGGTTGGCCATGGATAGGAATACCCGACCATAGAGTGGGCCAAGTACAGAGAAAAAGAAGTCCACCAATGAGGAGATTAGGCCAAAAAGGCATAAAGATACATTTTGAATCCTTATGTACAGTAATTGTGTGTTTGATTAATAGAGAAATGGACACCCTATTTCAAGTATCAATTGGTTGTGGTTTACTATCCTGTTGTGAATAATTATGCTTCTCTTTATATTGGTGAATTGGGTGATAAATATATGTCTCTGTCTACTGGTGATAATTTGTACCTGAAGTAATCTCATTGAAGATCGGATTTGAAAAGAAAGAGTCCAATTGAGAGGGCTTTCTGGAAGAGACCACTATGTTACAACCTCGAAATTAATACAATGATCATTGACCACTGTAAGGGTCGATGATCCTAAGTTTCATTGCAAGCATCAGAGAAGAGCTATAGAAACCATCAATCTAAAGAGGAGGAGTTTTGGGAGTCATCAGATCAAGGGTTGCTCACGTAATGGAAAAAGGTCGAAACCTGGATTTAATATGGACCATTTGATCAAGGTCAGATGCATGATATTCATACGATCAAAGGCTTAACAATGGTTGAAATCCGAAGGGATGCGGACCGTTCATCCAACGCATGATAAAAAGGGTTCTATTGATCTGGACCGAGGTAAATCTGCATGACGAGGAATTTAATTCATTGTTCATATAGTTGATCGGATGGTGAATAGATGATAGCGCAGGTTGAAGTTATAAGGAAATAAATGTAAAGGACCCTTTGTGAGGATGGTAATTGAATACCTCCTCTAGGACACGTGTCAATGGAAGAGGTAACCACGCAATGTCAAGAGGTGGTATTGAAACCACATATTCAACTCTCATAGTGTTGTGAAGTAAAACCACCAGTGGAAAGGGAAACCACCAATAGTTAAGTCCCATTTGAATAGTGCCTTCTCACAGTGTTAAGTCGTATGGTAAGGGGAGCTAAGGAAGGAGAGCTCGAATAGAGAGCTATGCAGTCAATCATAGCTTATGGTCATACGGACCCAAAAGGAATCCCTTAGGGACAAGACCAAAGAAAAGGCATGCATGTATTTGTGTTTAGTCCTTGGTCATAGGAATGGTTGTATGAGAAGAGGGGCTATCATAAAAGAGCCATTCTGCATATCTTGTAGAGAATGCACCAGAGAGATAATTTAAGCTTAGATCTGAATGATTAGAGGATAGAGGGCATCAGTGGAACAGTGAGATCAAAATGGGATGTCAATCCATAATGTGATCGACTTATGAGTGTTATTCTTATCGAAGTGATCTTGAAGATAAGAAGATAGAGACTTGTGAAATCTCGGAATAGACAAAGATTCGGTCTACTTCGAATGATTAGAAGGAAGAGTTGATTGAATGAGAAGGATTACAAAGAGTTTTGAAATATCATTGGCAAGTCCTTTTAAGAATTTTTAAACAACTTATGTGCATTAGACAACCATTGAAAGTTTGAGAGTAGCAATCAGATAAAAGAAGCTGCAGAAATTTGCTTGCAGACCTTTTAGGTCTGCACCAAGTGGTATCAAAGCGGCATTTACCATCCTTGGAGATTAAGAGAGAAGGAATAAATATTTTGAGACTGAACAGGCAGGGTAGTTGGTTGCATAAACAAGCATAGGTGTAGCCAGCAGAAGATTGGAGGAATTTGTCTTGAAGTGGAATTCAAGATGAGTTAGCTCTTGAAAGGCAAAGGGGTGCAGATTGGTTGAGAAAAAAAATTTCCTGAGGTAGGCTGAGGAATATTCAAGTGAAGGTATGTAACAGAAAATTTTACAAACAGTGGACAGTTCCTACAATTCTAAGGATAATTGTTGGGCATGAATATTTCTATGTTTGAGTTCATGATGATATTCCAGATGATTATAGAGCATAATAGTTCTCTTTGAGAAGATTACTCTTGGGGGAAATAACATTGATGTTATTTAAAGTACAGAGATAGTATCCTACTTTTAGAGGAGGTATGAGGAGAAGATGCACTAGGACATTACAAATAGTGAATTGGATAGATAATCCTATAGACAGCTGAGGATTTGAGTTGGGTACATGAGAAAAGGAAGAGGCAATTGTGACAGGGAGTTGTCCATCAAAATGAAGAGGATGTGGAAGACAAGATCATGAATAGATCTTGCAAAGTATTAAGTATGATATTTTATAACTGACTCTGGTTATGAATTAATTATGTTTACAGACTAAGGAGGAATTTGCAAGGTATAACCACTAGGGCAAGTTAAGGCTCTTTGAAGGAGAAATCAGATGCATGTTTATGTGTTTGATTCTGATCTAGATTATTTTCAGCACGAAATGAGAGAGGAGATATAACACAGAAATATACAAAGATATTGCAAGAGAGCCAATAATCTAACAAATATATAATGGATATATAATAAGAGACACATATATACAGTAATACGCAATTTCTATTCATGAGCGAAATGTACAAAACTATAGAAATACAGAGTGAAAGACTCGATGGAATGGTGGCAGCTTATCTATGAGAAGAGATGTGATGGATACTCACATTTTCAAGAAGATAATTTTACAATGAGGCTCCAAAGGCCTTTTTATCATAAAGAAAATCCAAAACCCTAACCCCGGAAGATGAAAAGCCAACAGTTTTGTGGACCCCGTTTTGGGCAGTTTGGTGTATCAACTTCTCGCGGGCGTAACTTTAGAATATGATCTTTGTTTGGGGCGTACAATAGCTTGTTGGGAAGGTATCATCGAGGAGATTCATTTTGGGTGTTCAATCAAAGCCTCTGACTAGTATTGAGGTGTTTTCTCCCAAAAAAAACTTCATTTAGGCCCTCAAAATGGCCCCGGAAGTTTAGGAACCAAAAAACTGCTAAAAATAGTAAGTTGCCAAAAGACTGTTTCAAGCCAGTTGGAATAGGTGGGTGGCCACCGATATCCACCTGGACCAATCCTCCCTCCTTAGGAATTAATGGTCTCCATTGTTTTGAGTGCTCGGGGGAGAGGGAAAAGCGCTTGTTGAATCTGCATCTTGATGAGTTTCTTGCCTTGCTGGAGAATTTGCGTTGCTTAGCTTATTGAAGGTTGTCACGAACCTGTGGATGGAAGGGTTGGACCTTCTTAACTAGACTAGATACATGAGATGACTATGTGCAGAAGGAATCCTTTTTCTTTGCTTCAATCTTGTCGACCTTCTTCTACTGGACATAAGGTTCTTGGACTGAGGTTGTGTTGGTTGCAGTGTTCTTTTGTTCACCTTCTGAACAGACTGTGAAGAAGCTGAATTTTGTAGTATGAGATACTACCGTGCGAAACTATTTAGGTGGGAAAATAGTTGGAACTACCTCTGGTATCCTGTAGAGATGACCCCCCATAGTAATAATGATATTATGGGGTTGAGACTCATAGATAGCATGGCGCTTCCACATATATGGCTATCCCAAGAGAACATCACAAAAATCCAGTAGGATAACATCACATAATACCTCATCCTTGAAGGGTGGATGTCGTATGACAATTGACACTGTTGGTTGACATGGAGATCGCATCCCTAGTGAAGCCACCCTATGTTGTATGTTTGCAGGTGTGGTGTTGTCGACAACCCCAACTGTTTAACGACCTCTGCTGAGATGAGGTTCTTCTCACTTTTGTTATCAACAATGAAATGCAATGGGATCCCCTTCACCCACATATGTGAATGGAAGAGGCATTCTCCCTCTTAAGGATATATTGGTTCTTCTGGTTGAATGGTTTCGGTTGCGATAGTAGCAGTGGGATCTACGTCGAGAATCTATCTCCTTCCATTATTTTCTGAATCATTTTTTTCAATATGGGTTCGGCTCTTTTTCTTTGATCTCGGCCACCAATGACTGTTTTGAGCAACATTCATCGGTTTTGTGCCAGGGGATTTTGTGGAAGTCACACCATTTCCCAGTGTCACTCTTTGTATTTCCTTTACCCTTCTTTTCTTGTGGCTTGGGCTGGTTGTCAGGAGGTTGTTTCTTAGGGTCGTCTTTATCATGCTTTGGTTGTTGGATATTTGCAAACCCGAACTCCCATTTGTTCTGGTGCCTAAATTTCTACTCGATTTTGACAGCATGTAGATAGGCAACTCTAAGTGATGAGATGTCCAAAAAATCCATTTCAGTTTGGATGTACCTATGCAAAGCCCCATGGTATTACAGAACCAAATGTTGCTCGGATTCTTTGATACCCGGATTGGTACGCAAGGTATAGAAATTATTTGTGAACTCTGGATTGTTTGGCCCCTCTCTTGTCGCAGTGTGGTCCATCTCGTGTACTGGTCTTCATAGTTACCAACAGGGTAATATTGTTCCTTGACCGCATCCACACAAAAATCCCAAGTGGACTCAACCCCATATATTCTAGACTCCTCTATGGAACTTTGCTCCTAGTAAGTTTCCCACCAATGTTTGACATGGGGGAGATCCTTAAGGAGTGTGAAGGTGATCTTTTCCCTGTCAAAAAAAATTGTGAACAGAGAGATAACCTTCTAGCATATTCAACCATTTTTCTAGGGCATCTGCATCTATCTAACCTTCAAAAACGAGAATATCAAAATTAACTTGTATATTGAAAGGTGAGGTGCCTCCAAAGTGGTCGCTCGATGAAGTGCGCCTATTTTTATCGGCGGGCATTGAAGGATGTGGGAAAAATTCTCCATCATTCTGTCCCTCTGTCACGTGAGAGATTGCTCAAGCAACAGATTAATAGAATCATCTGCTCTAACATTTTTCTTTTCTTCTGTCATGGAGGGTTTCTTGGGCGTGTAAGAACGATTTTTATCAAGAGAGACAAGCTCAAGACCCAGTTTTCTATACTCAGACCTCATCGGGGACATGCACTGAAAAATGATCAAGAGCAGCTTGCTCTGATACCACTGATCTAGATTATTTTCGGCACAAAATGAGAGCGGGGATATAACACAGAAATATACAGATATATTTCAAGAGATCCAATAATATAACAGAGATATATTGGAAATATAACAAGAGACATAGATATACATTAATACACAATTTCTATTAATGAGCGAAATGTACAAAACTGTAGAAATACATAGTGAAAGACTCGCTAGAATGGTGGCAGCTTATCTCTTAGAAGAGATGTGACAGCTACTCACATTTGTAATAAGATGATTTTACAATGAGGCTCCAAAGGCCTTTTTATCATAAATAAAATCCAAAACCCTAACCCCGGAAGATGAAAAGCCAACAGTTTTGTGGACCTTGTTTTGGGTAGTTTGGTGTATCAACTTCTCGAGGGCGTAACTTTGGCATACGATCTTCGTTTTGGGTGCACGATAGCTCGTTGGAAAGGTATCATCAAGGAGATTCATTTTGGGGGCTCAATCAAAGCCTTTGGCTATTATTGAGGTGATCAATCCCAAAAAAAACTTCATTTAGGCCCTCAAAATGGCCCCAAAAATTTAGGAACCGAAAAAAACTGCTAAAAATAGTAAGTTCCCATAAGACTGTTTTGATCCAGTTGGAATAGGTGGGTGGACATCAATATACACCTGGATCATATTCTAGGGAATTGAATATGGAGGCAAAGGATTGAGAGAGTTGGTATGCTCTTGAAAAGAGGAGTTTCTCTTATAGAGGAATTCAGGGTAAATGTGTTCTAAGGAGATTGATTCAAAGGAGTGAATCAAAAGGAGAAATGTTTGGGAGATAGGACCATGAATAGGTCTTGATTATGAAGGAATGATATGATGTTTTTTTTTATGCTAAATCTGGTAAAAATATTGTGTTTGCAAGTTGGAGTAGATAAGAAGGAAATTGAAGCAGAGAAAGAAGATGAATAGCAACCATTACAGTAGTGAAATTGTGACAGGGAAAAGAGAGAGCATGTGGAGATATTAAAGTATAAAGAGAAGTGGAGGAACTATGACAGAACCCCATAAAACAAATTGAATTTCTAAAGAAGAAGAGGATAGTGGAGTTCTCAAGTGAAGAGGTGAAGTGAGTAGTTGAAGGTGCAGGAATCCTAACAGCTTCGGAAGTTGATGAGCAAGAGTTCTCAAGAAAGGTTCTACTGCGGAAAACCAAGAGGATACCAAGAGTATGTCTTAGTATTGGTGACAAGTTGCAGACTTTTTACAGAAATAGGAAAGACTTATTTCATCTCACAAGTGGACAAGGAGATTCCACAGAAGAAAGAGGTGAAGGTGACTATTGGTGGTCATCTACAGGGTTTAGAGAGAAGTCACAAATAGATGAAAAGGAATGCCAAGGAATATGGCATAAATAAGATGAGTGATGGAGAGTTTGAGAAGAAAATGGCTGAGTTGAAAGTATATCTTAATGTACTAATGGAATTTCTACAGGGATATGTGTAGAACCATAGATATAGCTCGACAATGAAAAATAAGAAGGTGAGATCGCATTCACTACAGGTGAAGCTAAGGCAAAGGATGTATGCTAGGTTGAAGGAAGAACTCGGAGTAGCTGAGTATGAGGTGAATGTTTTTTATGTGAACCTAAGCAAGGAAAAATCCTTGGTGAATATGAAGATGAGGATATTGAAGAGATATTTCTTGACAATATCATGAACTACTATACTAGTTCAGATCAGCATGGAGATGTGGTGGTTGAGGCATCAATGGAGGAGCCTTATATTTTTTATTCTGATGCTTTGTGTATGTTTGCAGATTTGGAAGGTGATGACCATCAATTACATGATGTGCTAGTTCATATTGATGAAGAAATGAGACTCCTGGAAAAGATGGTTGAGATAGAGATATTTTTAATGGAGCATGTGCTTATTGACCTTGAGAGTGGTATATTTGGTGAGAGAGTTGCCACATCAAAGGAAGTTTAAGACATCCAAATAAAGGCTTGTAATAGTTGTCACGATAATAGGAAAACTTTATTAGAAGAAGAATATTCAAAAATAGACCAAGATAGAACCATTATGCAACACATGGAGGAGTGCATGATGTTGTTGGCAACAACATGAATTCAAAAATATTGTGATTCTAAACTTAATAGTTGGGGTATGTATGCAAATTTTGAGGAAATTGAAAGAGAACATAGATCAAATTATGTTCTAAAGGAAGGTGAACCAACATTATCTCACAGAGATTATGAAGATACAGAAGATAAAGGATAACTTCATGAAGACATGCTCAAGGAGATTCCAACCATTGGAATTATGAATAACAGTATTTTTTCAGAGGAAGGAAACATAGAAGAAGAAATGGAGCTTTTGAAGGAGTGGCTGGAAAAAGACCTAAGTATTGGATATTGCATGGAGGTTACAAATACAATTCAAGACAATTTTGTTGAATTGTATGAGGAATTGAACTTCTTGGAGGAAAGGATAATAGGCCAAAGACAACACATTCAACATGCAAATTCAGAGCTACGGGAAGAAGAGATTGTCTTGGAAGAAAATAAGAAGAAAGCTACAAAGTATGTACAACCAAATAAAGGCTTGTAACAGTTGTCACGATAATAGGAAAACTTTATTAGAAGAATAATTTTCAGCAATAGACCAAGATAGAACCATTATGCAACACATGGAGGAGTTCATGATGATGATTGCAACAGCAGGAATTCAAAAATCTTGTGATTCTAAACTTAATAGTTAGGATATGTATGCAAATTTTGAGGAAATTGAAAGAGAACATACATCAAATTATGTTCTAAAGGAAGGTGAAGCAACATTATCTCACAAAGATTATGAAGATATAGAAGATAAAGGATCACTTCATGAAGACATGCTCAAGGAGATTCCAACCATTGGAATGATGAATAATAGTATTTTGTCACAGGAAGGAAACATAGAAGAAGAAATGGAGATTTTGTAGGAGTAGCTGGAAAAAGACCTATGTAATGGATATTGCATGGAGGTTACAAATACAATTCAAGACAATTTTGTTGAATTGTATAAGGAATTGAACTTCTTGGAGGAAAGGATAATAGGCCAAAGAAAACACATTCAACATGCAAAGTCTGAGCTACAGGAAGAAGATATTGTCTTGGAAGACAATAAGAAGAAAGATAAAAAGTATGTACAACAGTAAAGGAGAGGTGACAACAAATAAATTCATCCAAGGATATAGTTGGATGTTGAGATTGATGATTTCCGGATACTGATGAGGAAAACATCCAAGAGGAGATACTGCAGAAAAGGGAGGACAATCAATAATAAAATGCAGTTGATTGAAATATTGTGCATCAGCAAAGTGAGTGGGAAACATCAACATAAGGTATGGAATCCTGGAGAATTGGAAGCAACTACAGCAGCAGCAGAACAGCAGAAAGGTAGCAAAGCAAATGGACAACTACAAAATAAAGTATGGGATCTAGGAGGATTTCAATTAAGGAAACTCGTGATCAGGTGATCATGAAACATTCTAACCCTGGAAGTTGATGCAGGAGCATTCTGCCTCCAAAAATGTAGCATTATTTAATGAAACCTAAGGGATCTTCATTTACCAAGGGAGTTGGTTCCCTAATTGAATTTAATTGTTTAAATTATTGTAAATTCCTAAGTTTGATAAGAATTATAGGAGGATTGAAAATGAGGATTGGTTTGTAAATTTTCTCAAATGTATAAGAACATGAGAGAGTTATTAGTTTTTATAGATCTCATGAAGATTTCATGGATATGAATCTTTTAGAGATTGATTGAGTGATTGAAGGAGTGATTTGTGGATCTAGAGATCCTAGAGATAGGAGTTGTTGAGATTGTTTTGGATCTGAACTAATTCCAATTCAGAATCCTTTGGTATACATTGTAAGCCTTGAAGGCATTCAGGAGTTTGGCCATGAATTGAGAAAACAGACCATAAGGTTGGCCAAATGTATGAGGAACCAAGCCAAGAGTGAGGTTGGCCATGGATAGGAAGACTCGACCATAGAGTGAGCCAAGTATACAGAAAAATAAGTCTTCCAGTGAGGAGATTAGGCCAAGAAGGCATAAAGCTACATTTTGAATCCTTATGTACAGTAATTGTGTGTTTGATTAATAGAGAAATGGACACCTTGTTTCGGGTATCAATTGGTTGTGGTTTACTATCTTATTGTGAATAATTACGCTTCCCTTTATATTGGTGAAATGGGTGATAAATATATGCCTATGTCTATTAATGATAATTTGTAATTGTAGTAATCTCATTAAAGATCGAATCTAAAAAGAAAGAGTCTAGTTGAGAGGGATCTTTGGAAGACACAGTATGTTACAACCTCGAAATTAATACAGTGATCATTGACCACTATAAGGTTCAATGATCCTAATTTTTTTTGCGCATAAGCAAAGAGCTACATAAACCGTTGATCTAAAGAGAAGGATTTTTGGGAGTCGTCGAATCAAGGGTTGCTCATGTAATGGAAAAAGGTCGAAACTTGGAGTTAATATGGACCGTTTGATCAAGGCCAGATGCATGATAGTCGTACGATCAAAGGCTTAACAATGGTTGAAATCCAGAGGGATGAGGATCATTCATCCAATGCATGATAAAAAGGGGTATGTTGATCTGGATTGAGGTAAAGCTACATGACGAGGAATTTAAGTCGTTGATCATATAGTTGATCGGATGGTGAAAAGATGATAGTGCAAGTTGAAGTTATAAGGAAATAAAGAGAAAGGATGCTTTCGAGGATAGTAATTGAATACCTCCTCTAGGACACACATCAATGGAAGAGGTAACTGCGCAATGTCAAGAGGTGGTATTGAAACCACATATTCAACTCCCACGGTGTTGTAGATTAAAACTGGTGTAGACCCCCTTCTCTCCTAAGGGACGCGTGACCTCCTGGTCAGGATCTTCGATTATGGAGTCGGTTGACTCTCTAAAACCCCACTAGTCTTCTTCTGTGTTAAACACAGGTCCTCTTGGCTCCCTGTGCAGGCTTCTCATCACCTGCAACCTTCCCTTTCACGCTCTGCGAAAATATTAGAGTATTGGGTGTTAGAGCCTTTTCTCTCGGCCCCTCCTCCAATGTGACCTTGGGTGATGACCACACGATTACGAGTGCGGCCACAAGTGGTTTGAAGTCAAACTACTTTTAAACCCGCAATTCTCCTCACACCTCCATATGTCCACCTAGTGAAACCATGGTATGGATTGCGACCCACCCTGAACTTTTTAAAGTCCATGCAACTCTTGTCCCTGCAATGCGAGATGATCTTCGATCTCACGATCTTGACGGTTCTTTCAAAAAAAAGACCAATATTTATTCCATGGAATTCTGATTCAAACTCAGTCGTCGATCTGGGAATACCACTTGGTGCAGACCCCCTTCTCTCCTATGGGTTGTGTGAACTGGTCTCATTTTTTGTTAAACGTAGGCCCTCTTGGCTCCCTACGCAGGCTTCTCAGCACCTGCAACCTTCCCTTTCGTGCTCTGTGAAAATATCAGAGTATTTGGCATTAGCGCCTTTTCTCTCGACCCCTCCTCTGATGTGACCTTGTGCAATGACCACGCGATCACGGGTGCGGCCACAAGCGATTTGAAATCAAACTACTTTTGGGCCCGCAATTATGCTCGAGCCTCCACGTGTCCACCTCACAAAACCACGGTATGGCTTGTGGCCCACCCTCGACTTTTTAAAGTCTGTTCAACTCTTGTCCCCGCAATGCGAGATGACCATCGATCTCATGATCTTGACGGTGCTTTCAAATGGATGACCGATATCTATTCCTTGGAATCAAAGGTTCGGACTTACTCCTCCCAGATCAACGAATGTGGTCGAATCGGAATTCTCAAGTTTCAAAAAAAAAATTCTTTACAGGGAAATCTTCCAGAGTGGAAGATCTGCTGACACCTATCCCCTTGAATCAATGGTTTTGATCTATGCGGTTCTCCAGACTTTGGGGTTTTGAAATCTCAAACCACGCCTCCTTTCATACTTCAATCTTTCGGAGCGGGTGATATGAAGACACTTGTCCTCACAATCAATGGTCCAGCTTATACCTTGGATGTTTGACCTTTCAACCCATATCAACGATCCTGAGACCCTCCCCTCGATCAATGGTTGAGATCTTTGTCGGGTTTCAGACTTTGGATATTTCAAATCTCAAACTTCACCCTTTCCCCAACGCTTTTATCTGAAGGTTGTGATCGACTAACGCGTGTCCCCCCCTAGATAAACGGCTAAGGACTACTTTGGGTCTATACCCAAAGTACACGGATTCACGCCACGTCTCCCCTGAATATGACAGTTAGATATCGCTTCGGGACTTTACCCGGAGCTCACAAATCTTCGCCACATCTCCTCCAGATCCGATGGCTCAGATTCACTTCAGGTCTTCGGGGTTCGGTGACCTCAGTTCTCAAACTAAAAAATCCCACGACAAATTTCCCGGAGCTCGCGATCTGTTGACAAATGTCCTCTGACAGATCGATGACTCTCGGCTCTTCGGCACTCCGCGCTTCGGGAATCTCAAGTTTCAAACTTGATTCCTCTTGGGCTCGCGATATCTAACGGCTCATATTCTCCTTGGTGATCCAATGCTAGACGTTCACCTCAAACGATATGATGGCTCAGCCTGCTTCATATGATCGGATGATGAAGATATCACTTCGAAAATATGGAACTCCAGACTTTGGAAGTTTCAAGTCTCAAATCTTGGTGGGTTCTCTCCCCTGCGTACAAGAAGCATTAAATCTCACGTACCTTGTATTTAATCAGACGGTTGTTGGTCCTTACGCTGTGATCCAATGGCCGACGTCACTCCTCCTCCTGAGCTTCTGATTTCTCTGACTTAGAAGACTTTCTAAGTGTTCAAAGGTTTTGAACCTTTTCTCCTTCGACGAGTTTGACTCTTGGATCTCGTTAACACTTATGAAAGTGTTATTCCTCCTAAGCTTGGTTTGTGAAGACTTCGACTTCTTACAAAGTCCCTTCGACGCTTAGTCGAACCTCGGATCTGTGCACTCCTTACACAAGATCTTTACGCAAGGTTTGAATTCTTGCGGACGACTGTGCATGCCTTGCACCAATCTCTTTGCACACCTTGAAAAGGGAAGTTTCGTGTTATCTCTTCTGAGCTTCAAAACCGAAACAGATCCCGATAACGCACTCTTTGTGTTATGTGTGCACACCTTGCACCACTCGACAGAAGAGAGACAATTGAAACGTATCCTAACATTCACAGTTTTGTCTACTCATAACGAAATTCATTCATTCATTCTTGAAAACACAATAATAGAGAATTGCAAGAAATTTCCACACCATACATTGGGTCAATTTTCCTTTGTTATATTCAAAAGTGAAAATGGCTACAACAATATCAAAACAAAAATTGAAAACTAAGAAATATCCTACTAACTTGCATCTAGCCTCATTTAGGCATAAAAAACCTCTATTTATCTCCAAGGGTTCTTAGGGTTCCCCCCGACTTCTTAGCTACTCCAAAAACCTAACCTAACGACTATCTTAGATGTCATATTCAAGAGCAGGAGTGGAAACTCCCACGTCACTCGCAATCGTTCAAGTGTGCTTCAAATATTTTTTCGGTGTTGAGTTCAGGCATGCTAATCGTTGGGTTCATACGTGCTTCAGAATATTTGTTGAGACTACCAGCGTTGAGATTTCAGAAATATTCCCATGCGCCGAGTGTCTGCTCCACGTTATTGCCAGCGATGCTCCTACATCATACTCCTCTTGAAAAAAAATCATGGACTCTTTTCCATGAGCTCCTGCACCAACTTTCCATGCTTTTGGATAGCATCTTCATTTTCCAAACTGGAATCTTCTATTGGGTGTCCCTTCCACTTGAACATATATTCAAAATAGGTCTTCCTTCTGGTCTTCTTTCCAAGCCTTTGATCAACAATCTTCTCCATCTATGGTTTTTCTGCTACAGGCAATTGTTTCTTCCACTGGACCTTCTCTTGATCTTCTGATCCCTTTGTGTCGTATTTTTTGTAAGGATACAGGTCTGAAATATTGAATATGGGCGATATGCCCACATCATATGGCAACTCAATATCATATGTGTTTGCTTCAAACTTCCTCAAGATCTTACATGGTCCTATCTTCTTCATCTTTAACTTGTTATATGTTCCCCTAGGGAACCTTTATTTCCTGAGATGTGCCAGAACTTGATCTCCTACTTCAAATTGAATTTCTTTGTGGTGTTGATCAGCTCTGCGCTTGTACTCCTGGTTAGAACTCTGCAACTGTCCTCTAATCTGGCTATGGAGCTTCTGCATTTCTGCAGCAAAATCTTCTACTCCAGCGCTCCTGATCTCACTTTGTTCCAAGTCTCTCAACTTAGATACTCCCCTAGGTTGCATTCCATGCAATATTTGGAATGGGATCTTTCTAGTGCTCCTATTTGGTGAATTATTGTATGCAAATTCTTCTTGTGGCATAATCTGATCCCACTAATTATGGTGCTCAGTAACCAAAGTCCTCAATAAGTTTCGCAAACTTATGTTTACCACTACAGTTTGTCCATCTGTCTGAGGGTGATAAGTTGAGCTGAAGGAAAAACTTTTCCCCAACTTCTTCCATAGTGTTCTCCAAAAGTGACCAACAAACTTTGTGTCTTTGTCCGAGACAATGCTTCTAGGTAGGTCGTGAAGTCTTACAACTTCCTTGAAAAACATATTTGCAACATGTGTTGCATCACTAGTCTTCTGGCATGGGATAAAGTGTGCCATATTTGAAAATCTATCCACTACCACAAATATGGAATCAGATACTTTTTGCGTTCTTGGCAGTCCCAACACAAAATCCATTCTTATTGCATCCCAAGGCCTCTCTGGTATTGGCAATGGTTGATACAATCCAGTGTTCTGTCTTTTTCCTTTTTCATGTTGGCAGATTCTACATTTGTTCACAAAATTTATCACTTATGTTCTCATACCTGGCCAGTAGTATGAACTGCTCAACTATGCAAATGTTTTATCGTGGCCGAAATGTCCAGCCAATCCTCCACTATGCTTTTCCTTCAAAAGGTTATCCCTCATTGAGCATTTTGGTATGCACAACTGATTCCCCTTGAACAACAATCCCTCTTGAATCATATACTATGTCCACTGGCTTCTATCTCTTAGCACAAGATTTTCACATGCTTCATATTCTTCCTTGAAATCTGTATCATTACCCTACATGTCCTTAAGGTGTTCAAACCTCAAGGTCTTCACCTGAAATTATTGTAGAATCAAGCATCTCATGCTTAATGCATCAGCAACTTTGTTAGCATTCCCAGTAATATGTTTTATGACAAAAGTAAAATTCTTCATAAACTCAACCCATTTCGCATGCCTCTGATTCAATTTTTCCTGTCTGGTTATGAATTGTAAAGCCTGGTTATCTCTATACAAGACAAATTCATGTGGGACAAGGTAATGTCTTCACTTCTTCAAAGCCTGAATTATGGCATAAAAATCCTTATCATACGTGGAGTATTTTCTCTTGGTCTCATTCAACTTCTCACTGAAATAGGCAACAGTTCTATTATCCTGGCTAAAAACTGCTCCAATTGCAACTCCACTTGCATCACATCTCACCTGAAATGTCTTTTCAAAATTCGGCAAGACCAGAATTGGTCGTTCTGTTATTTTCTCCTTCTGTGTATTGAATCTCTCTCGGCTTCCTCTTTCCAGTTAAAATACTTGTGCTTCTTCTTCACTGTATCCATCATTGGCACACAAATTCCACTGAAGTCTCTAATGAACTTCCTATAGAAGCTTGCTAATCCATGGAAGATCCTTACCTCAAACATACTCTTCGGTGACGGTCATTCTTTGATTGCTTTCACCTTCTCTGTATCCATCTTCAGTTCATTAGAAGAGATCACAAAAACCAATTAAATGAGTTATGTCTTCATAAAAGAGGACTTCTTTAGATTTATCAACAACTTCTCTTGTTGTAGTCTCCTCATCACTAGTGTTAGATGCCTCAAATTCTCCTCTTTAGTCCTGCTAAAGATCAGTATATCATCCAGATATACAACCACAAATTTTCCAATGAAATCTTTCAGTATCTCATTCATCAGCCTCATAAAAGTACTCGAGGCATTTTTTAAGCCAAATGGCATAACAAGCCATTCATACAAACTTTCATTTGTCTTAAAGGTTGCCTTCCACTCATCACCTTCTCTCATTCTAATCTAGCGATATCCGCTTTTCAAATCTATCTTAGAAGAGAAATTTGCTCCACTCAAATAGTCCATTAAATCATCCATTCTTGGTAAAGGAAATCTATACCTGATGGTGATCTTGTTAATGTCTCTTGAGTCGGTACACATTCTCCATCCTCCATCCTTCTTTGGACTCAACACAGTTGGTACTGTGCATGGACTCAAGCTCTCTCTGACTAAACCTTTGTCTAACAGTTCATGGACTTTGTTCTTCACTTCCTCATTCTCTCAAGGTATCAAACTGTATGCTACTTTGTTCAATAGACTTGCTCCTGGTATCAGTTCAATCTGGTGGCTAATACTTCTGATGGGTGGCAATGAGTTAGGCATCTCATCCACTACTATGTCAGCAAAATTATCCAACAATTCTTGAACTTCTTCAAGAAAATAATCCATCGAAGTACTTGTAAGGATAACTCTGGGTTTCCTCACCACAGTAAGCAGCATCTCCTATTCTTTCTTGACTTCTTTCAGGAGTTCCTTCCCTCTCATGAGAAGTATGCTTGTGTTGGATTCCTCTTTCACTTTCTTCTCCTCTATTGAGAGCAACATGTGTGTTATACCATTTTTCTCCAAGGTGTATGTATTATTCCTCCCATCATGAATGACATTCCTGTCAAACTGCCATGGTCTTCCCAACAGAATATGGAATACATCCATGGGAATTACATCACATAGAATTTCATCTCTATATCCTCCTATCTTAAATTCAACCAAACATNTGTATGTATTATTCCTCCCATCATGAATGACATTCCTGTCAAACTGCCATGGTCTTCCCAACAGAATATGGAATACATCCATGGGAATTACATCACATAGAATTTCATCTCTATATCCTCCTATCTTAAATTCAACCAAACATTGTTTAGTAACCATTACCTGGTGTCCTTTATGCAACCATGAGACTTTGTATGGCTTCGGATGTGTAGTTGTCTCCAGCTCCAATTTCTCCACCATCTATGTGGATACTAAGTTGTCAGTTCTCCCACTGTCAATTATCACCTTGCATACTTTGTCTTTAGTATTGCAAGTTGTCCTGAAGAGGTTATTCCTCTCCACTGGTTTTTCAAATTTTGCCTCTGGTTTTAAGAGAACCCTCCTCAACATCAAGGATATTCCATCCTTTGTTCCTTCTACTTCAACATTCCCTCTCTGTGCTTCTGAAATGTGAGCTTCACCTCCTCCTCACCCTTCACAAATTTTGTAAGTATAATGGGTTGGAAAAAAATTCATTTTATCTTTAACCATTCACAAGGTTACAAAATGGGGATCTCCTCGCCCTTGGAGATGGGTAAGCAACCGTTGGCTTAGATTAAGTATCAAGTACCAATTGGTGGTCTCAAAGGGACAGCAGAAAGGTTGCCTCCCTCACTCCCACACTCTAGCCGTAATCTTGCGCAAGTTTGTGGTAACTTCACTTACTACAGAATTTGGGAGGAATGTGGGATAATGGTCCGTCGAGTGCATTTTTGTTGTGTGGTAACTAGGAAGGGAGATTTTAAGGAATTTTGGTCCAGCGCTATAGGAGAAAGGGTAGTGCAGTGGGAGCCTTGTGGGAGTTCGAGTTCGGATCTCAATGTTGGAGGGTTAGAGTGGAGTTTGGAGGTGCCTCTCTTAGGTGGCTTTGCGTCAATGCATGTAATGTATGCTCATATCTCTAGATATGTCGGAGGGTCGATTTCATACGTGTATGTTGTTCTTTGTTCTTGGTATTTGAATGATGAAGGACACCATTTTTTTTTATTCTATATGTCCATCCTAGTGTATTAAGAAGTAATCCCCTTAGGGTACTATAGGCAGCTAGCTACAATAGAACCTTGGAGCACATGGTCGTTAAGTGGTTTTAATAGAATGGGCAGTCCCGAACTCAAGGAAATCCAAACGGTTTTGAGGTGACATGAGGAAATTGTCCAGTCCAGCAACTGAGCCATGATATTACTCTCTACAAAGTTGGAAGAGATGGAAAAGGTGATCAATGCTCACACTATCAATGTCACATCCCTTATCAATCAACAAAGGCAAAGAGTCAAATATACCTTGGAGGCAGAATGTGATAGACTGCGTTCTCTGGTTGCAATAGTAAACTTAGACTCTTTGTCTTTGACATCCAACAACTTGGAAGGTGGACTTCAAGGAATCAAGGAGGAAGACAGTGTTATTCAAATAAGAGACCCAATGGACATCGAGGAACCAAATCCTCCCTACTCAAATAGGGAAGAAGAAGAACAGTGTAGTGTCCATACTTAATTTTATGTATGTTTTTTAAATATGTATGCATTTTGGGTCAGTATATTAGGGTAGCTACTAGTGGGATCACCTGGAAATCTAGTATAAAATCATATTTTACTAATAGTAAAAGATGTATAGGAAATAGGACCGTGGAAGAGCCAATTTTTGGACAAAAATTTTGATGTATTTCTGAGTTACAGCCTTGGCGTAGCCCCCCTTTTATAAGATATAAAAATTTCTTCTGTTTTGGTTTAAAAAAACTATGGTTCATAGTTTCTTAGCTATTTTTTTGTGGGTTTGGGAGTTTTGCCTTTATTTGTAGGTTAATGGTGGATTTCAATATTTTAGGGTTTTACATCAACATATGCAACTAGCAAATGAGGGGAAATTTAAACAAGGAAAGAGACAAATGTTTTGCAGCATGGGTGCATGTCCAAAGGGGTTTTCATCTTGTAACGTACCTTCATTTTTTATATCAAAAATAATGTCTATTGGTTTAACATTTCATTGGTGGATATAGTATGCAAATCAAAATACAACACATTAAGACCATTTATAACATAGAAATCCTTCTTATTAATAATTATGATAGAGTTTGGCATTATATTAGTCAACATAAGGTCAAGCTTCCCATGTTTAAATGCAAGGTCTACATTGTAACTTCTCTACATAACAAAATCAAGTTGAATATCTCAATTTAATTAGAATTAACACTTCACAATTTGCCATGTAATACCTTTTTAATATGGTGACACTTAAGCATAGATAGCATAACCAAATTACGATAAGCATAAACATATGATTCACATACTGACTCTATTTCAGAATTTCCTCAATCATTTCAATTCATTAATTCCCTAGAATCTCTTAGATGGAGGTCTTGTTCTCTCCAAAAGAGGATAGTCCTAGGGTTTAAGGTTAAGGTTCTTAAGCTCATGCATATAACACCTTCTCTATTGATTAGAAGTGTGATTCCATGATCACTAGGTTCAACATAAGAAAACCTTTCTTTTTTTTAATCTACAAGTTTCTTTCCTAATGATTATTTAATCTATAGACCTCTTGCCTCATTATTCACTAATACATGGTTATAAATAATGGAATAAAAGCTTATAGAAATAGTATTGAGACCAAAACATGATACAGTCCATCATACAATAGAGTTGAATACCTCACAATAATATTCAAAAAAAATTACAATAGTTACACAATAATCTATGCATAGGTTTCATATAATTTCAAGGGTACGAGGGATCTAGCCTCCTCCTTCTTTCAAGAAGAAAACGTAAGAGTAAAAATGATTCAAAACCAATCATCAATCATCTCATTTAATCCCTTAAAAATATTCACATCAAATTCCAAGACTTTTCATACACGACAAACACAAATTGTCCAGGGTATGGGGAATTTGAGTAGCCCTTCTTGACCTAATTATATTTTCACCTTTTGAGGAATGAAATGGATGGATCTAATTCTGAAATTTGGTGAGCATGTGGATATTGATATCAGCTACTTGTTGTTAAAATATGAATTCCAACAGACATTGTATGACCAAGTTATAGTAGAATTTTATCTACATCAATTTTGTGTTTTACAACGTCATACAGACAAATATGAAGCTGATTTTTGGTGAGCATGCAAATATTTATGTCAACTACTTTTTACTAAAATTTGAAAATCAATAGACATTGTATGGCCAAGTTATAGTATAATTTCATCTACAACCATTTTGTGTTTTTAGAAGTCATACTGACAAATCTGAAGATCATTTTTGGTGAGCATGTAAATATTGATGTCAGATACTTTTTGTTAAAATTTGAACACCAATGAACATCGTATGGTCAAATTATAGTAAAAATTCATCTACAATCATTTTGCATTTTTAAGGGCCATACAAGAAAATCAGACACTAATTTTTGGTGAGCATGTGGGGATATGTACTAGATAACTCCTCTCAAAATTTGGCCTTTATTAGACTTTATATGAAATAATTTCACTAAAAATACAAAACTAGTTTTCAATGCATTTCTACAAACAGTTTGCATGCATGAGATTTATCAATGCATTATTATACAAATTTTGCAATTTCATAACTTACAACAAAAACTATTCACCCAATGACATCTACATAATTTCCATGGCATGAGCTCAAAATAAATAATGATAGCATGCATGTGCATTTCATCATGATTGAAATCTTAATAAAAAAATAAAAATAATACACTTATCTTTCAAAAAATAAGTTCCAAGGCAATTGAATGTGGGTGAACCATTTTCGTCCCAACCATAGGCAAATCCTTTGTGAATTCCACTCTCATGTTGGGCTATGAGATCACCAAGGCGAAAAGGAGTTGTGAAAGCTCCCAAATCACTCTTCTCTTTACCACAAGCTTCAAAACCAACCCAAATTGCCAACAAAAGTGTAGAAGCTCCATAAAGTACTTCCCTCCTCAATCTTGGTGTCTAATTCCACATGATAGTGGCTCTTTCATCTCTCCATGGATCCTATGATAGTTGGATTGCTATTTTTTCATCAAAAAATCTATTCTCTCCTCAAGAAGTCACTTTTTCCTCCACCTTCTCTCCCTAATTCGAATTCTATTTTTTTTTTGCATGAATAAAGGAGAGAAAAAGAAAGAGTCATAATCCAACTCTTCCACTTCCTTAATGATAGGGATCAAGATTCCTAGTTGAACTCTCCTTGATTGCATGAATATAGGAATTAGTTTCTTCGATATAGGAGGTAGGTACTTAAGAATAGGAAATAATTACTTAAAGTAATTAATCATTTCACTAGGCTCATAATTATAATATCATAAATATTATAATAGAATGTTAATATGACAATCAAAAGAAAGAGGTTGTATATAGGATATAGTAGTGACCATGAGACATAATCCAATTCCCTCCTTAGATCCCCTTACCTTTCCCCTATGGTGGACTCATATCCCCATCAGTGTTTTGTCCCACCAATCAACCTTGGAACCTTTCATTAAATTCAAAATGATCATGTTGAGATGTCCTTAAAATCGCCATGGTAATTCTACCTCACAGCATGAAGCAAAACGTAGTAATGAAAAACATAATTACAATATAAACAAGATCAAGTTCAAAGTGTTGAGATTAGGATATTACATTCCCCTCCCCTTAGAATAACACCATACTTGATGTTCTCTTCTTGTCTTGTTGTTGGTTATCTTGGACAGCAACGTCCAATCATTTCTTTACTATCTTGGAACACCTCCAAGACCTTTAACATTCCAACGCATGCTGAAAATAATCAGCAAATAAAAAAAACATGCATGTCATAGACATTTTAAGCATCAATTATTCCATTCATAGTTGAAGCATATATTCATAAAATAAATTTAAATATGAAAATCAACCTAATATTTATGCTTATGAATGTTTATATGCTCCATATGGTTGCTATAGACAAGGCTCAACTCACTATTATCTCATACACACCCATTGTATAAAATGCACTCCTGATCCCTGTTAGCACTAAAAGTCACACTTTGACTGCTAAAGTGTAAGCTCAGCACCCATCAATAGGTTTTAAGGTAATTTTTATGATAAGATGTCAAATGGATCAAAACTCAGCAAAACAGTGTAAATCACATAAAGTTCCAGATAAAATGCATCATCAAATGAGGTCTTGGCTAACTTGGATCAAGGTTTAAAGAGTAAGATGGATAGATGGAGGACTTTAGTGAGGAAAGTGAAATATGTCTACTACTCACATCAAGCAAAACTAGCAGACATATGAAGAAAACCTTTTGACACAAGAACTCCTTTTAATCAAAAGATAAACTATGATAAAATTATAACAGCATCAGAACAAAACCTTCATTGTAATACATATACAATAGATCAATCAAAGCCTTCAAAAGACAGTAGAATCGGAGTAAGACAGAAATAAGATGATAGGAAAGAAGTTGATTTCTATTAGTCAAAACGTCTCAAGTCTAATACACAAAATCTAGAGATGGATCTGTTACATCACAACATCAACATATGAGTCTCATCTCAACCATTCGAACCTAAAAAATTAAATCAATATAAAAGGGTGGATCAACAAGAAAGAAATGGAGGGAAACAAACTGCAGATCAGTAGGCTACACCATTGGGCAATGGAGTCACACAAACACCCTGAAGTTAGAAGGAAATTGAAGAGAATATCAGAAAAATGGATTATAAGATGGCAGATGGAAGAAAGGATAAGTTAACATAAAGTAGATCATCCATTGAACAGAGATCCTCTCTGCAAAACAAATGGGAAATCTACTTGAATAAATACAATGAGTTATAGGCAATCACAACAAACCCTTTGTTGCTCAGGAATCTATAAAACAAATATAGCCATTGATCCTCAAAATCTACAATTCATTCAAGTAAGATAGAAATTCAGATGAACAACAAAGAGAACACAATCTGATATAACTAATCTCATGAATATTCAATGGAAAAAATGTTAGTTACAAACAGGCCCTTGGGCTTACAAATCAACAACTAGAACTGCTCCTCAAGCTTTCTCCTCTCTTGGATCATCAATCCAACCCCTCTCTCATAAAAAAAACCCTTTCATTTATACTGAATAATATTTATCTACCCTAAGGAGTTCAAAACCAAGGAGTTACATAGGATCCTCCTCTATTTAGGAGTCTTGTTACAAAAGATTCCAACAAAAGCCTAACAAATTCCTATTTTTGGGGGATTTTGTCTATGATGATAAATGCCTTTTGAAACAGGTCGTCCTAATTGATTTGGAGATGGATCACATGTCCTTCATGTCCAACTGACTCCTAGGATACCATTTGAACCTTTCTTGACAGGTGGCAACCTCCAAACAAGGCGAATATCCAACAACTGTGCAAAATAGAGAATTTGCAGTGCCAGTTTGCAACGCACTGGTGTTTTAATTATATCTCTCGGATTACAAAGTGGGTTAGTCTGAAATTTGGTCAGCAAGTCAATGCCATTATCATTCTCCTCCACAAAAAAATTTAGAAAAAACAACATCACCATTTTGGATTTATGATCAAATGTTTAGAAGCAGTTGCTACATGAAATGAGTTTGCAGCGCCCTTGTCTGCCAGTTCGCAGCGCCAAAAGGAAAAAACGTCCAAAACCACTTTATTGACCTTCAAATGGGACGAAAACCCTCATGGAGTACCTGATGGTCCTGAGTTTGATGTTGGTATCTTTGAAATTTCCCGAGGGTGTCTACAAGTAGTCGAACCTCCAACTCTCCTCTTTAACCAATTTGCAGCGCCAATGATAAAACAGCAAAAACCCTTCTCTCAGCCTTTAAAATGGTATGAAAAGCCTCATGGAGTACCTGATGGTCCTGAGTTTGATGCTGGTATCTTTTAAATTTGTCGAGGGTGTCTACAAGTAGTCAAACCTCCAACTCTCCTCTTTAACTAGTTTGCAGCGCCAATGTTAAAACATCAAAAACCCTTCTCTCGGCCTTTAAAATGGTATGAAAAAAATCATGGAGTACCTGGTAACCATGGGCTTGATTTTGATGTCTGTGAATGTGAACAGATATGTTTGCAAGTTGACCAACCCTCAACGCTCCTCTTCAACCAGTTCGCAGCGCCAAATTCAAAATCAGTGGCGCACTTCAAGGAGACTATTGGAATACAGTTCTTTGTGCTAACATATGGCTCCACAGGGGATGGAGACCTCCTTATGAGGCTCCAATAACATGCAATTCCAGTTATTTATCCATTCCATCTCTACAATATGTACTATGTCTATGCCTTGAGAGCACCTCTGATCATTTATTGAAAACTGAAAAACATTCAATGCAAACCAAATGCTTGCATAGAAAGCTTATTTATATACATTCCTACATTAGTCTATCAAGTTGAGCTTCTTTTCTTAAGTATAATCAGATTTCCAGTGAAGCCATGCAACCATTTGGCTAGTAAAACAAGTTTCTTTTATATTGCAGACGAAAGCATAAAAATAATATAACCTTCGCAACAGAAAATTCATCAATAGTTCATACTTACAACTGTAAATTCTTATCAAATCCAAAGCTACAACATAAGGGGCCTTCTAAAAAATTGTATCCATTAAAACAGCTATTGGATCTTGGAGCTCATGGTGAAATTCTCGCTGGGACAGCTCATGTGAAAAATCTGTTACATTAAGTATTTTTCTATCCTTTTGTTCTGCGCTAAAAGGTGCATAACTCGGGCTGATAAAATCCTCCAAATTAGCTACCATTGGATCAAGGACAGTTATTTCTACATGTTGTTCCAGCTAAAGTTTGTATTATCTCTACATATTACCAATTTTGTGACTGTTGCCAATTTCATTTGTCTGATTATTTGCTTCTATTCCAATTTCCTAGAAAAGTATATCACTTTGAAAAACACTAGAAAATGTTTGAAGAACGTGAGGAACAAATACTCCTTCAAGAATTCCTTCACTACTAGCACCCTGATCTTTAAAATTGGCACATCTTTTATATAAAAGATCAAATTCTATACAACATTCCTCATAAATCATCTCAACATAATACCTTTGTTTGCAATAACTATTGAATGCATTATGAAAATATTTCAATGAATGAATGCTAGCAACAGGGAGGGTTCTACACCACTCACGAGCATGTCCTTCCAAAGAAAATCTGAACATTTTAATAAGAATATCCTCATGATCAATATTTAGCCTATGCATACACTCGTGAAAATCCAACAAGTGCTCACCAGGATGATCATGCTCATTTCCACCAAACCTCGGAAGGCAAGGTTCCCATACTTGTCTATCAAGTACAAGATTTGGAAATCCAGGTATAGAAGAGAAGTCACAAAATGCATACCTCTGAGCTAGGATCTTGTCCATTTCAAAACAGTGGAGTCTCCAATAGATATCTAAGCAGTGGAGTCGCCATGGTGAAAGATAAAAAATCTAGAAGTGTATAGATTCAGTTCACCATCCAAAGCTAGATTTAATCATCATAGTTCACCCAGGGAAAGTGTCCTCATTGTCGTCCCCGGCAATGGCGCCAAAAATGTTAGCACTGAAAGTCACACTTTGACTGCTAAAGTGTAAGCTCAGCACCCACCAGTAGGTTTAAAGATAAGTTTTTTATGATGATGTCAAATGGATCAAAACTCAGTCAGAATAGTGAAATCACGGAAAGTTCCAAAATAGATGTATCAGCAAGTGAGGTCTTGGCTAACTTAGATCGGGGTTTTGAAGAGTAAAATGGATATATAGAAGACTTAATGAGAAAATTAAAATGTGTACCACTCACATCAGGCAATACCAGTGGACATCTAAGGAAATTCTTTTGACATAAGAACTTCTTTAATTAAAAGATAAACTCTGAAAAATCATAGCAGCATCACAACGAAACCTCCATTGCAATACAGAT
This sequence comes from Picea sitchensis, assembly GCA_010110895.2. Lineage (NCBI taxonomy): Eukaryota > Viridiplantae > Streptophyta > Pinopsida > Pinales > Pinaceae > Picea > Picea sitchensis. The sequence goes on from SNQJ01S0000871.1 coordinate 379,491, forward strand.
ACAATAAATCAAATGAATCATTCACATGATAGTAAATCAGAGTAAGATTGAGATAAGATAATGGAAAGAAACTAATTTCTATTAATAAAAAAGTCTCAAGTCTGATACACAAAATCCAAAGGAAGGATTGTAATGAGACTCATATTTTTTGAAGTTGTGGAATTACAGAGCCATCCTCTGGATTTTGTGTATCAAACTTGAGACTTTTTTATTAATAGAAATAAGTTTATTTCCATTGTCTTATCTCAATCTTACTCTGATTTACTGTCATGTGAATGATTCATTTGATCTATTGTATTTGTATTGCAATGGAGGTTTCATTGTGATGTTGTTATGGTTTTTTAGAGTTTATCTTTTGATTAAATAAGTTCTTATGTCAAAAGACTTTCCTGAGATGTATGTTGGTATTGCCTGATGTGAGTGGTAGACATTTTAAATTTTCTCATTAAGTATTCTATCTATCCAGTTTACTCTTCAAAACCCTGATCTAAGTTAGCCAAGACCTCATTTGTTGATACATATATTCTGGAAATTTCTAGGATTTCATTGTTCTGACTGAGTTTTGATCCATTTGACATCATCATAAAAAACTTATCTTTAAACCTATCGATGGGTGCTTAGCTTACACTTTAGCAATCAAAGTGTGAATTTCAGTGATAACAATCCCAACTAGCATGTAACATGAGTCTCTCACAATAGATTCATTCAAGTCACCTCTTCCTTGTTGTCACTCACCCTCCAAGTTCAGGCGTCCCCTTCTCTGCTAAATAGTCCCTTGGGTGATCCATCATTTTCCAAGGCTTTCTTGCACAAGAAGAGCGTAGACTTATAGATTCTTACTGCCAGGGTGTCCCACTAGCTTGATCTAACATAGCATAGCACATCTCAATGGAAATCAAGACATCATAGGGTTCCAGTGTCTCTACATTGGAATTATCTTCGTGCTTTCCAGCTTCAACAACTATCATATGTATTTCCTAGACAGATCCATCATTTCACTTGTACCATATACATACAGTTTACATGAGATATCATCATAATAATTTCAATTAGAAATATTTTGTTTCAAACCTATTTCATATAGAAACTAGATTTCACAAGTATGAGATTCTTGTCATAATGTTTGTTTCTTGCATGTGGTAACACCTAGTCGTCATTATGGACTTACACTCATTTCCATATCCAAGACAATTTTACTTGAAATATTAACTTTCAATCAACCAAACAACTGTTAGTATTCATGCATATAATCCTTTCATTGCAACATTTACAACAACCCCATAAGTGATCTTATAATTATAACACACTAATAATTCTATTACTTCTAGGTGTATATCACATGAATTGAAATGAAACTACCATTCATTATATATGCATTACAAGCATGCATCCACTCAATGCATCAAGCATATGTACCAACACAATTCATAATTGTAGGATCATTATTTGTATGATGTCATAGTTTATTTATGCATATTTAATCAACGCATCCTCTCATTGAGTCAAACTTACCATAATTCAAGCTCATGTGTTTTACCAAGATAGGTTGGAGGACCAAACCAAGACCTCTATACATCAGCCAGAAACTTCTCTATTTTTTGTTCGACCATTTGGATATCGTCATTCTCCACCCAAACACAACACCAAGAATGTAATCCTTTAGTGCTCTTCAATGTTGGCAAATTTGTTGTTGTCCAAAACATCAATTATAAGTAGGAAGACCATTGGATACTTGTGCAGTGATATAGTCATTTTCCAATTATTACACAATATTGTCTCATACATGGCTATCTCACATGGCATTTAGTTTAACATGGTATACAAATTCATGACATGAGTGTAATTACTCATTCACTCTAGTCATTATTGTTAACCAACTCAATCATGACATACTAACTCATAAATGTATCAAAAAGATTCTAACAATATTTACATATCAAAAGCTTCCTTCTTTTGTCATACCCCACTTATGTATCAATGAAAGGAATGCATTGATACATATTCATAAACATATCAAAGAAAATATCAAATATGATTAAAGGAATTACTACCCAATTCCTTTAAGGCCACATGCTTTATTGGCATGACTAATTTTCATATCTGCATGGGTGTCATCAACATTCTTGATGTTACTTGATGAGCTAATGCCTTATATGAATTCACATTATCCCTTCATCAACCTCTTAACAAGCATCCTCTTGTCCTTATCCTTTTCACAAGGTTGACTATCATGGGTAGCTACATTATCAACATCTTCAACCATTCTTAGCCATACAACAATCAATAACCACATAATTTATCATGCCACACTTATTGCATGTGTCACAACACTCTTAATCAATAAACAACATCATATATGCTCCAAAATATATATATGCACTCTACCACATGTTATCTCTCAATGTGTCTATTAGTGAAAATGTATTCCAACTATTTTACTCTCTTGTATTTATTAGCATTCCCATGTCTTAACTATTCACATATAGCAACTTTCTCAATCTAGAGAAATATAATAGAACAATTAAAGAGGAGTCAAGGAATTATCCCTTCCATTTCCTTTCTACATAGTATGGAATTCCACAACATAGCTAATCAACTCCATGGTTTTTTTGTCGTTCACATAATAAATCATTCGATGTGATATTCACATCCAAGTAGCAATACTCAGTTCATGCACCTAACTATACTTCCTACTTCAAAAGCATACAATTCTACTTTAGAAACAAAGTAGAGTTTAACGTCTTAAAAATAAACTTCCTCAATCTATGCTTGCCTTGTTGTCCACATGTGCTAGTTACTGCTACAATCCAATGATTAGTAAATTTGAAGCTTCCTGTGATGTTTTGCACTTTCTTTGCCTCCCATGGTAATCCATATTCAAACATGTTTTTATCAAGCCTTCAATGACCCATTTTCTAGTATGCATGGCATCATGCTTTGCGGCCCTCATTACTTTGTTGCTTTCCTTGTTGCAGTCTGCATATCAAAACAAGAAAGACAACTTGTAATGTTCAATAAGGATGAAGTATACTCAACGTATAAATCATATGTAAATCAACTTTATCGAAATATTCACCATCAAGTGAATTCGCATGAATTATAATCAATTAAATTCAAATTCAACTATTTTTCATAGCAAGTAGATTGAAATCGAATCAACCATTATTAGAATGATAACATATTATATCATTTTAAACAAATGAACGCTTGTTCATTTACATGTTCACACAATACATTTTGGGTGGACTATAGGTACCGTATAAAAAATACCCCCCTATACTTACTCACCAAAACATGGCTTTCTTGTCTAAGTCTATTCAAGAGTGGTAGCAATATTAAAAAAAATCCCATAATAAAAAGCATTTACAAAAGCATTTCTTTTAAACATAATGAAATAGTTTGGAATTGTCCTGATAATCAACCTCATACATCAATTCTTTCCTAACTCAAGATTTTACCAACTTTCCCAATTAAAGGTCTAATGGCATAATATCATTCAAAGTGGTGGTACTCTTCTACCTTTCAATAAGAGCATAATCATCCATAGTAATTTATATGCAATAATTAAACATTATCAGAACAAGCCAATTCACATATTAATTTCCTATCTCAAGTGGAATATTAATCAATAATGACACCTTGAGTGATTAACTGCATCTAATGGCTTTACTAGCATGTCTACATCATCCTTTCAATGATTTAGCGACAATTCATACTAATGTCAACTCATACTTAGGTTTACTCTATTGTATGAGAGTTCACAATCATTCACATGATAAGTTTCAAATACATATTTAAAGTATGTTTCTCTCTTCCAAGTGGCGGCTAACAACAAGAGAAAAGATGATTTATCCCATGTTATACATAACACTCTTACACATACGATCTTTGCATACTAGCATTCATAGTACACAACATAGCATAACCTTCAAGATGAAGACAATT
>SNQJ01S0000871.1:384883-398536 GCA_010110895.2 Picea sitchensis
TTTTACTCCTTTCCTTTTCCTTTCTTAAGTCAACTTAAAGATATAACTTTTAACTTCTTGACTTTTCCCCCCTTCAGTGTGAGACTATGACCTAGTGGGGGTGCCCAGGCCACTAAGTCTCCTCATTACCTCTCTAAGAGGTGGGGGACATTACACATTGATACTCAACCAAATCCTCTCACATGGATCATATACCAAGGACACCTCTCAAATAGGTGTCTAACATCACCAACACATGCCTCTACCAAGCATGTACCAAAATCACCAATATACCATCACAAGATATGTGTCTCAACCATGTACAAAAGCATATACCAAATTATCAACCTGTACCATACCAAGCACCATAACAAGTGCATCAACCATGCACCAAACATGTATCATATATCATACCATGTTCCAATCATGCACATAAACCATGTACATCAATCATGTACATGAACACCATACCATGTACCAATCCTATACCATACCATGTATCAAACATGCACCATAACAAGTGTCTCAACAATATACCATATCACTCTCAATCATGCCATATTACCATAAGGTAAGCCTCATGTATATGCCAATATCAAAAATATATGCCTCTAACAATGAACCATAACAACCATATACCAAGTACCAAGAGTGTGTCTTAGGCATCTAACAATATCACCTCAACCATGTACCATTAAGGGCCTCCAAGATATGCCTTAAGCATGTGCCAAACCATCCAAGATACAAGCCTCAAACAAATGCATAAATGACATACTTTTACTCATGAAAACTTGAAGCATACCATCTCATATCCTATATCAATTTTTGTGTACCATCAAACGTTGTTGCAACTCATCCTTACATTATTTTTCAAAGATTTTCCTCGGGTACACGACCTATCCTCCTGCAATCTACGTATGTACGTGACCTATCTTCTTGAAACTTGCGTATGTACGCGACTCGTCCTCTTGCAGCCTACGTAAAACCTAAGAAAACTAGGCTTTCGAGTTTTATACAACTCCGAAACTTTCATCCTTTCAGACTCCTTCGCTGCCTCAGAAAAGTGTCGCCAGATTCAACCTCAGATTCACTAATAGATTTACCAAAAGATAGCCATACCATTCATAAGATAGATATTCAATGTAAGTGTGTGTGTCCAAATGAGAGACTCTTGAGGTGTATTTATACTTGTTCTAGGTAACCTCTTTCCTTATTTTAGGGGTTTCATGTTCCATCCACTTTACCCTTTCACCAAGACTTGTAACCAACTAGGGGCTTCTTGACCACTCTTTGGGGCTTCCAACTTTACAAGGCCATATCTCCCTAACCGTGAGGAACCATGTGGCGTACCACATATCATCGGAAATGACACGACATGTACTATCCATATATGATAGTCTTCCCTACAATTTCATTGTCCTTCACGTCCATATTCCTTAATCAACTTCGGGTCCCATAACCACACCTTCGAGGCTACATGTAGACTACATCTAATGTACCCAACTAACTCATCATCAATCTCGATCATACAAATGTCAATCAATTTTCCAACATCTCTAGAACTTTCCAAGGGTTGACATCAATCTCCAATATCACTCTCCAAGGGTTGACATCAATGACAACCAACTATCCAAACCAATTGTCCGACAAAAAGTAGGTTCTAGTGATTTAACATTTCATTGATGGCAACAATATGAAAATCAAAGTACAACACATTAAGACCATTTATAACATATAAACCCTTATTCTTAATCACTATGATAGAGTTTGGCATTAGACTAATCAACATAAGGTCAAGCTTTCCATGTTTAAATGCAAGGTCTATATTGTAACTTCTCTAAACAACAAAATCAAGTTGAAGATCTCAATTTAATTAGAACTAGCACTTCACAATTTGCCATATAATCCCTTTTTAAGATGGCGACACTTAAGCATAGATAGCATAACCAAATTATGATAAGCATAAACATATGATTCACATATTGACTTTATTTTAGAAGTTCCTCAATCATTTCAATTCATCAGTTCCCTAGAATCTCTTAGATGGAGGTCTTGTTCTCTCCAAAAGAGGACAATCCCAGGGTTTAAGGTTAATGTCCTTAATCTCATGCATATAACACCTTCTTCCTTGATTAGAAATGTGATTCCATGATCTATAGGATTCTCGCACAATGACCATTTAATCTACAGACCTCTTGCCTCATTATTCGCTAATACATGGTTATATAGAATGGCATAAAACCTTATAGAAATAGTATTAAGGCCAAAACATGATATAATCCATCATACAATAGAGGTGAATACCTCACAATAATCTTCAAAATCATTTACAACAGTTACACAATAATCTATGCATAACTTTCATATAATTTCAAGGGTATGGAGAATCTAGCCTCCACCATCTTTCAAGAGGCCAATGTAAGAGTAAAAATGGTTCAAAACCAATTGATAACCATCTCATTTAATTCCTTAAAAAAATTCACATCAAATGCCAAGACTTTTCATATACAACAAACACAAATTGTCTAGGGTATGGGAGATTTGAGTAGCCCTTCTTAACCTAAATGTATTTTTACCTTTTGGGGAATGAAATGGATGAATCTAATTATGAATCTTGGTGAGCATGTGGATATTGATATCAACTACTTATTGTTAAAATTTGAATTCCAACGGGCATCGTATGGCGAAGTTATAATAGAATTTCGTCTACAACCATTTTGTGTGTTTAGGAGTCATACGGACAAAATCTGACATTGATTTTTGGTGAGCATGTAGACATTGATGTCGACTACTTTTTGTTAAAATTTGAATATCAGTGGACATCGTATGGCCAATTTATAGTATAATTTCATCTATAGACATTTTTTTGTTTTCAGAAGTCATACTGACACATCTTAAGTTGATTTTTGGTGAGCATTTAGTTATTGATGTTAGTTACTTTCTGTTAAAATTTGAACACCAATGGACATCGTATGGTCAAGTTATAGTAAAATTTTATCTACTGTCATTTTGCATTTTTAATGGCCATGCAGACAAATTAGAAACTAATTTTTGGTGAGCATGTGGGGATATGTACTAGCTAACTCCACTCCAAATTTGGCCTTTATTAGACTTCATATGAAATTGTTTCGCTAAAAATACAAAGTTGGTTTTCAATGCATTTCTACAAACAATTTGCATGAATGAGATTTATCAATGCATTATTATACAAATTTTGCAATTTAATAACTTATAATAAAAACCATTTACTCAATGACATCGACATAATTTCTATGGCATGAGCTCAAAATAAATAATGATAGCATGCATGTACATTTCATCATGATTTAAATCTTAATAAAAAAATAAAATAATACACTTATCTTTCATAAAATGAGTTCCAAGGCAATTGATTGTGGGTGACCCATTTTCCTCCCAACCGTATGCAAATCCTTTGTGAATGCCACCCTCTTCCGGGCTATGATACCACCAGGGTGAAAACGAGTTGTCAAAGCTCCCAAATCACTCTTCTCTTTACCACAAGCTTCCAAACCAACTCAAAAAGCCAACAAAAGTGTAGAGGCTTGTCATGTCCCCATTTTTGGGTTCCCCTGTTCTGCAGTAGAAATGACTTTTGTGGCTTGTCAGTGAAGAAAAAGGGAGTCAAAGGGGTTATTCAATTCCACTTAGTTATGAGATGTTATGTTTTTAAAGTGACATTAAGGAAATAAAGTAACTTTAGATTAATAAGTCACTTAAATATTATTAAAAGTGACTTTTAATCTTAAAGTGAAAGTTAAAGGGGAATAAGGGTCATATTTGATTTAGACAAAAAGGGGGAAGTTCTAGAAGACATGGAAGAAGGATAAAAGGAGGGGTAGTGCTTCACTTTGACATTATGTTTTTGATTGATCTCTTTGGAGTGCTCTTGGAGACAATGTTTTCATTAGGGTTTTGGCAAAACCCTTCCATTGTAGTCTAGTTTTGGTGGTGCAATATCCACCCTAGATAGACAATGAGGAGGATCCATCATGGATCTTCATTGGAGCTTCATATTGTGTTTTGATTTTAGTTTTGGGTTGTAGTGATTTGCTTGGAGAGGTCGTGGCACTTGGAGGGTTTGATCTCATCTATTGAGGAGGTCATGGCATGATTCCAAGTTTTTGGCTTGTCATTTTGTTTTTTTCATTGATGTATTGCAGCTGCCATATCAACCATTGGATTGTTGTATCCAGTTCTTGATTCATAATAAAATACTCCATGATTTTCTTCTATTCCAAGTGTATCTAGAATTCCTGCAATATGTTTGGCGAAATATCTTTAGTTGAACGAATGTAAAATATTTGTGGAAAAATAACATAATTGCATAGAGATTCATAATATATTTGCCTAGCTCTATTGGGGATATTACAGTGGTATCAGAGCTGGAGATATTTCTAGCTTGAGGGGAAACAATGATACCAAAGCCAAGTTTTCTAGTGGTTGAATGCATTGATGCAGGCAACAATTTCTTTTTGTTAGAGACTAGATCTGGTGAAGAGGCCGAAATTACTCAGAAAAAGCCAAGATCTCTTACTATTGGGACCAATTTCTTTGTGAGGGGTCATGACATGCAATCTAGGCATGTTCTTCTTGTATAAAAACAAAGGTAGGGTGTGATGTTCAGTGGCCGAACTGAGTTTCTTGCATGCAGGATCGAAATCCTTGTGAGTTAGGACAAGCTCAGGGGCGATTTCTTATTGTTGGACTGATTTTTATTTTATATAGGGCAAGTTACTTCAACTATGGGACGATTTTCATTGTTAAGGTCGAGTTCTTTCATAATCAGGTTGAGTACTTGTCTAAGGGGGTGAGTTCCTTTCTGATGTAGTTTTGTTGCTAAGACCAAGATCTCCATTGCAGGCTCGCGTTCGCAGAGTAAGGGGGTATAATTTTGTGGAGGGATGACTTCATGATTCGTTGAAGCGTGGGGCTTTGGAGGAGGCCACGGGTCATCTTAAGCAGGTCGTTAAGGTTATTAAACATGTCGTGAGGAATTGAAGGGTTGATTTATCATTTGGAGAGGTCGTTGGGGTTATTGAAGGGTCGATTTCATACACAAGAGCATCGTGAAGATCCTCAAAAAAAAATTGAGCAAACTGTGAGGCTAGAGGAGGTAGTGGATTAGTTTCAGCAAAACCATAGGGGCCATGAGGGTGCCTTTAGAGGCCGAGACACACCCTTTGAAAAGTTGGAAGGCAAAGGGAAGGTTGTGGGGGTCTTTGTAGACCATGATTTAATTGAGGAGGGCCATGGGCCTTTGAGTGGAGCCGTAGCCGTTTGAGGAGGGTCGCGGGTCCGAGTTACTTAGCTTTGGGTCATTTCATCTACCCTGGGGATTGAAATCTTCTTTGTGGGGTCGAGTCTCTTTTTTTTGGTGGCCGATTTTACTGTGGGAGGTTGTGCTTTTCTTGGTGGGACGAGTTCAGGTAGTGGGGGATGTATTTCTTCAACAAATGGGTTGATTATGTTTGTAGAGGGTGCATTATTGGAGCTTGGCATTTTCCCTTTTTAATAGACTGATATTGTTGTTAGAGGATTGATTTCTCCCTCATAAGGGTTGATTTACTTGCAATGGAAACAGAGTTATTGTTGGTGGTGATTTGTTGATTGTATTGGGCATACTTACATCGTGGGGAGCTAGACATATCAATGTTATTTCTCAGTTATTCCACTATTGACTTCATTGTTTCATACAATCATATCTAGAGGCCTGTATTACTCTTATATTATTGTTGTACTTTCCATTTACCTATAACCACCTCTATATAGCCAGTGAATAGGTCAAGAATGATTTCTATTGCTTGTTATTGTAATGTGAAGACCAATTTGTGAGTTATTTCCTTGATATATATATTAGCCCAGAATCAAGAAATAAATGAGCATTCATGTCCATTATATATATGGTGTTTGATTCTATCCTTACTATTCTAGTATTGTTGATTAATGTCAAATTCCAAATACCTTCCCAATGTGTTGTTTGTGAAAAATATTGTATCAACAACACACATAATATATCTACAATAGCAAATTGTTTAACGGGTGTCTTCACAACAAACTAAGTAAAATTCAAAAAAAAAATGAGCGGGGATATTATAGTGGTCATCTCTAGTGGGTCGAACTCATATTGAAGGAGGGTTGAGTTTTTGCTAATCCATGATGCAATGGCTTAAGAAGATAAATCCAGAATGTTTGGTTGAACTTTTGAGGAAGCTAGAAGTAAATAAATACATGCCTTACTACCAGGAGTATCTAACATTGGGTGAGGAGATCCATGCAACTTTTCCCTTTAAAATCTATTACACCCTTTGGTATGGAAGTTGGCCTAAGAATTTGGACAAGGATTATTTTAAAAGAATGGGGCATGAAGTGAAGAAGGATGAGCCTGAAGGACAGGTGGAAGAGCATACATATAGCCATGAAGAGGATGTGTGCATAGAGGAAGACCAAATAGTAGCCTATGATGCATCATCAGAACTAACCAATGAGGTCGATGACACTGGTGTGGTAGTTGGAGAAGATGAGGATACAACATCTTGTCCTACTTTTGATGACCATGAGGAAATGCTCCAATCAACAGATGTTGAGGAGCCAACATCTTTCCCTGTGTATGATGTTGATGACGACATGGATTCAACACCTCATCCTATTTATGATAGGTATGATGATTCATGCATAGAGGATGACAATGAAGGGGATGATTTGGTGGACGAGGATGGATCAAGAATCTTTTATGATGAGGATAGTCCACATGAGGCCCATCCTTGCACAATATTAGCTAGTGATTTAGTTGGTCCCTTCTGTGACATCCCACGCCATGTTGATGAAATGGCATTATGTGATTTATAGAGTTGACTATTGGTCATGAAGGAGCAAATTGTGTAGGTGTTGACAAGGGAAAATGGTGTTCATAAGTTTATTGAAGACCTTATGTGGAGAACTCAGTTGGAGGAAAGACAAAAAGGGATTGCAGATGGAGTCACTAGTAACCAATTATGCATCATCAAAGACACACTAGAACAGATGAAATTTGATTACTTGCAACTATTCATGGATAGGGACCTTGCTCTTAAGTTCGTTGAAGACAAGGAGAGGGAGGTTGAGGATCTTTGTCACCAGCTAAGTTTGGCATGCTTTTCATCATTAACAACAGTAGAGACTCCATCATCTTTGGAAGTCGCGACACATGAGTGCATGAGTGGCACTCATGATTCGAGGGAGGAGCCTCTTAGGACAATCCCACAAAAGGAGAATTCAGAGTTGCAGGTGCTTGAAGAATTGTTTGATGCAGAGGGTTTTGACCATGTGCCTATTTTTCATTGTGGGGATCATGAGTTGCTTCTATTGGAGAGCCCACTAAAGTCTCAAGGCTTAGTTGCGGAGGAAATAGTTGAGAACATTCCTTGGGGTCCATACCACAAGGAAGTATATGCATCCATGGATTGAGTGGACAGGTATATGACAGACATGGGGATGCTCTAGGATACAGGTTCAAGCAACATCAGTAGAGTGATGAATAAAGTAACGCCTACAGGATACAAGAAGGTGCAAGACAACTCAGTGATAGGCAACAATATGAAGGGGTATTCATTAACACATGGTAGTGTGCAATGGAGTTGTGGGGTGTTTCTGCTAGGGATACCTCTCGAGACAGTCCTCAGGCATACCATTGAGTTGAGGTTGCCCAGGGTCGATGAGTAGATGGTTGAGCCTTAGGGAGAAAAATATCCCTCGATGACAATTTTCATCTGGGATATCATCATATGAGGGCCAGAGAGCAGGATATTCACAGGCCTGCTTCCATACTTCATTATGATCTCTTGGTCATACCCTTGGGGTTGAACAACACACTAGTCACTTTCCAATATTACAGGCATTGGCAGAGGCATCTATTGTTGTTATTTGATGCCCTCATTATATACAAAAAGACATGGGAGTTTCACCTGAGTTGGTTGGATGAGACATCTGGCATTGTGACCATATCAAAGGTCTTTCATTTGGACCATGTGATCTGTGCATAGAGTGCACAGGAGGAGATCCAGACTCTGTTGGATCAATTCATGGAGATTTCAGTAGGCATTGGGAGTGATGGACTTCCAATTTGGTGGTGGGATCCTGACATTCATCAGAGTGATAGATTGCTTCAGATGATGAGGGTGATCGACAAGGTTGTGACAGTGATTGGTTTGTGTCATTGTGGGGATGTTGCGAGAGGAGTTGGTGAGCCTTATTCTATATGGCGAGGTAGATGTTTCATCACAATACCTAGGATCGAGTCTATCCATGGATTGGTATGCTTTGACCTCACTAAGATGCCTTGGAGAGCCATAATCCAGGATAATGAGTTTAGTCCTTTCAGGGATTTCAGTTTGGGGGTCCAGGAGAGGAGAGTGTAGTCTGAGCATGGTGGTCAGATAGTTAAGATTGGAGGGACTGCAGTGTTTGACAACTCGGTAGTCAATACAGATGATATGGTTAGTTTTCTCTTTCCAGAGTTTACTCTTGGGATTCTTAGGTTTAATTGCTTAAAGGAATGGCCTTCTGAGGAGTGGATGGAGTTTGTGAAACTACTAGTTGTCTGGATTATCAGAGACAGGCAGGTGGATTCTTGTGTTTTCACCTTGCAGATCAGGGCTATATTGTGCTTCACATCATACAGGATAGTTTGGGACCTTGGTGACTTTACTACTTATAGGTCAGTCCGAGAGAGGTTCGCATGAAGGGACTTTGTGGATGATGTGTTAAGAGATTTTTCGGACGATGCCTAGATTATTGTAGTAGGTTGGGGGTGTTGGAGTAACAGGGATTTCCCCTTTGATACTTGGATATTAGGTGTCGTTGATGCCCTATCAGTTTGTGACCACATAGATTTCCCTGGCATGTTTGATTTTAGATTTGGTTTGTTGGACTTCACTGGGATACATTAGCAGGATATTGATCTGAGATATTTCCATCGATGTGACTTATAAAGAATTGTATTAAATGAAAATAAATTAAAGTGCACCATAAAGAAGGAAAAGCTCAAAAATGAAGAGACATAAGCATCAAATATGAACACAAAAACTTGATAATGGAGCTTTTCCCTGGTGGACTACGTCTCCAGGTCCTGCTCTCAAATGGGTAGGCATTTTTATTAACTCAGCAAAAGAATTTGGAAAAATACATAAGTATACCTCATTCTATAATTAAGTTGTAGAAGCTTTGCTCAGATCAGAAAACATACAGCACCATTGAATTCGTGGTGTCGAATTACCCAAAAATGACTGTCTCCACACCTCAATCCGACTTTGGCACTCCCAAGCCCATGAGAAATATCATCTTTATTTTCATTCCTGCAACCTGCAATTAATTCATTGTACTTGCCTCATAAAATGTGCCTAGTCGTACCATCGAGGGCCTTCCTCCCATCCATTGGAAAACTCAGCATTTAAGTTTAAAGGTGGGTGGAATATCCAATGGAGTCGTTTGGCTCAAAGATTGGTGGATGCTATGTAAAGGCGTTTGGTTGGGGAGGCCTTAGGGTTGAGCCCGCAGGCCTCCCCTTTTTGGCTCGAAGTTACAACAACCTATATATATATATAGTGTTAACCACCGCCAAGTTTGGAGTCTCATTTAGATTTTTTCAAAGTTGGAATACAACGGAGGATCAACCACCAGATTTGGCGGGACCTCCACCAGATTTGGTGGGCCCCCTTTTTTTATTTTTGAAATTTTGGTTACGGGCCCTCATTGGGAATTTACCCACTACCACCTGGCAGCCCATGACTGGGCCATGTCGAATGCCTGCCAGTCACCCTGCCACATCACCTGCGTGCCACATCACCCTGCCATGTATGGTATGGAGGTCACGTGTCTACCACGTCCCGTACGGGCTGCCACATGGGACTTCCTCATTAGTCCACATGTTGACCTGAAAAAGCCAAAAATGAGTGACATGTGGCAGCCTCTAGTGTTGCCATGTCACCATGTTGACATCATGCTAATGTCAGCATGACACATGTCATCCTCTACATGTTCCATGTACACTGTATGAACACTGACGTCATTCGTACTAATGTTGACGTCAGCAGTACGAATGTTGACTCATCCCTATTGACTGGGCTAAGTTGACCAAAACTTTGACCGTGAATATCTTTTGATCCGTGACTCTGTTTGTTGAGTTGTTTACATCGTTTGAAAGCTTGCAACGTGCTCTTCGCAATGATGCCAATTTCACTAAGTTTTGAGGATTTTGAATTTTTTCTCTTTCTCTGTCTACTGAGGCCATTCTAAGCTTCCTGAGTTGATTCTGTGAATTCTAAGTTATCCTTAGTCTTATGTGTATCCTTTTTGGATAATGCCTTCCCACTAAGAGCTTTTTGGACCACCAAAAGATTTCATCAATCAACAGATAAGTGAGGGAAGAGTTCCCTCACCTTGTCCTTCTCAATCCACTTTGCCTTGCTTGGATGTGTGGCCTTTAAGCCCACTCAAAGTTAATCAACATCACCCCTACGTGAAGTCCTCATCCTTCTGTCCAAGATGATATCTTCCTTAACTCATCCAAATACTCATGAGCAAACTCTTCGACCGAACGTATTGAAACTTCGTCACCCTGATCCATGATCATGGGAGGCTAAAAAAGTTTCAAGTTTTCCACATTTACAATTGAGTAGATATGCATGTAAGGTGGAAAATCTAGACGAAAAGAATTGGTGCCACTTTTCTCCAAAATAGTGAAGGGTCCATAATGGATGGGATTGAGTTTCTTGCCTTCACCCTTCAATCTCTCCTTACTAATGTGAAGCCATACCTAGTCTCCAACCTGGAACTGATGATCAACCTTGTGTTTGTCATGCCAAAATTTATACTGTGCTTGAATTTTCTCAACCTGTTCCCTGACTGCTTGATGTACTTGTTGGATCCTCTGAATGAACTTGCAGGCCCTATCTTCATTTCTTTCTTCATTTGAATCGGCATCTCTCCCATACATCAATTCCAAAGGGACCTTAGGAAAATACCCAAAACATGTCTCAAAAGGTGAACATTGAGTGGAGGAATGTAAGGCTCAATTGTAAGCATGTTGTACATAGGGTATCTGTTCATCCCATAATTTGGTATGCTCGTTGCAGTAGCCTCGAAGAAAAAGTACCATTGTTCAGTTAACAACCTTTGTCTGTCCGTCAGTCTATGGATGGAAAGCAGTTCTCCTCTTCAACTTGGTGTCCATCGTTCTCCAAAATCTTGTCCAAAAATCCTTAAGGAATCGAGTATCTTGATCCGAGATAATGGATGTGGGTAACCCAAAGTGAACCCAAACGTACTGAAATAATAGATTAGTAGTCTGCTTAGCGGTGATCTATTTTTTACATGGCATTAAGATACACATCTTGATGAACCTATCCACTACAACAAACAAATAGTCATGACCCCTTTTCGACATTGGTAAACGCCCTACAAAATCCATGGAGATACTTTCCCATGGATGGGATGGAACAGGAAGTGGTGATTATAGCCCCAATTTTCTATTAGTGGGCTTACAAGTAGAACACATCACACACCCCTTTACATATTAAGTTACAATTGCTTTCATCTGAGGCTAGTAACAAAACCTCTACAGATGAGCCATAGTTTTTCCTACCCCAAAATGCCTAGACACATGAGAAGTGTGAGCTTCTTGTATAACATGGACCCATTCACTTGTAGGAATACATAGCTTTCCAAGATGGTAGAGTAGTTTTCCCTACAAAAAATAGTTCTCTACCTGTGCACCATGGGTTAGCTTCTCAAATACTTCTTTAAAATCTTCATCAGCGACATATTGTTCCACATGGCTATCATGAGATAAAGAAGCATTCTTAAAAATAATAGAAGCAACAATAGGAGGTCTAGAAAGCATATCAATTACCTTGTTACTCGTACCCTTTTTGTATTTGATTACCAAATGAAATTGTTGAAGAAAACCCATACATCTGTAATGTCAAGATTGTTGCAGCTTGGTTTGTGCTTGGAGATATTGTAAGGGTTGATTATCTATATGTATGATTGTTTCCTTCCCTAACAAGTAGTGATTCCATTTCTTTACGCTTTGAACTAACACATACAACTCTTTATCATATGTAGGATAGTTAACAAAAGCTTGGTTAAAAGTTCTAGAGTGGTAACAGATAGGCTTACGATATTGCATTAATAATGCACCCATGGCATACCTTCTAGCATCTATCTCGATCTCGAAAGGCTGTTGGAGATTCGACAGTGCTAATACTAGTGCGGTACTGATCTTTTCCTTCAAAGTGTCGAAATATTTTTGTTGCTTTCCTCCCCACTGAAAATTGTTCTTCACACTAGTTAAGGCATGCAAAGGAGCTGTTATAAAGGAGAAGTTTGAAATGAATATCCTCCAATACTGGACTGCACCTAAGAAGCTCTATATTTCGGTTACACTTTTGGGCTTAGGCCAATTTATAATTACATCAATCTTGGAAGGATCAATTTTCAATTGTCCTCCTCCTACAATATGACCTAAGTATACAAGTGTGGTCTTACCAAATTAACATTTAGACAATTTTACATACAATTTTTTCCTTTGCAAAGTATCTAATACTTGCTTTACATGCCTTACATGTTCATCCCAAGTCCCACTAAATATAAGATTGTCGTCTAAATACACAATCACAAAATCATCTAGAAATGGCCTGAATACATCATTCATCACACGCATGAAGGTTGTCGAAGCATTACAAAGCCCAAATGGCATAACTAACCACTCAAACAATCCATGTTTGGTTTTAAACGCAGTTTTCCATGCATCTTGTTCTACAACCCTGATCTGATGGTATCCACTGCGCAAATCCAACTTAATGAAATAAACAACATTCTTTAATTGATCAAGTAAATCATCTATACGAGGAAGAGGGTATCGATTTTTCACCGTGATATTATTTAAGGCCTGGTAATCGACACACATTCGTCATGTGTCATCCTTCTTTGGTACCATCACAATCAGAGAACCATAAGGAGATGAGTTGGGCCTGAAGACCCCTTGATCCAATAAGCCTTGTACCTGCTTGTTTATCTTTGTCATCTCTACAACTGACATCTTGTACATGGCCACATTAGGAAGAGGATAATCTTGTTGAATATGTATTTCATGTTGGATTTCCCTCTTAGGAGGTAATCCATATGGTTCCTAGAAAATATCATCATACTTAGAAACAATATTAATTAATTATTTCTTATGAGAAGGATCACATCCTTGAAAAGTGTCGGATGTTCCAACATCTTTTTCTCTTACGACCATGAGTACATATTTCTTATTAGTGTTTATGAGTCTCTTCATTTGTCCTGCACTAACAAGTGTTGTGTTTACCCTCATGTTGTGGGCTCTAACAATATATTCCACTCCCCCTTTAGTAAGGTGATATTTGTTCTCATGATGAAAGAAGACTTATTTTCTATCATAAAGATAAGAACTCCCTAGCACTATGCCACATATCAAGTGATACAACATCCAAATCCACTTAATCAATCAACTTTGAAGCAATAGAAAATTTGACCCTACATTTCTAGGTGACATCAAGTTTTTCTTTATCACATACCCAACCAAGAGGATAAGGCTTTTGATGTGGTTTAGTTTCAAGACCCATCTTTTTGACAAGTGCTTTAGATACCAAGTTT
>SNQJ01S0000871.1:398589-412300 GCA_010110895.2 Picea sitchensis
ATGAAGGGAATCTTTACATTGTACTCCAACTGATGTGATCTTTCCTTCATCTCCTGAATTGGAACCAAGATCTTGTTGCACTGTAGCAACGGTGTTTGTCTTCCCCTTTCCACCAAACTGTTTCGGTCTCTTCTCTGGATGTAGTTTCCAACAATGTTCATCATCGTGACCATTCTTCTTGCAATGAGTGCAATATGGCTTTCCTTCTTCTCTCTTTACAATGGCAGAATTTTTTTCCTTCCTTTTAAACTTCTTAAATTGCTTATGTGGGAGATTGGAAGGTTTCTTTGTGGGATCTTCTTGAACGTGCTTTCCCATGTTTTCAAGGTGAGTGGCTTGGACAAAAACTTTGTCAAGACTTGTGGGGTTAAACAATAGTAAAGTATGATGAATATAACTGTGAAGTGCACCAATATACTTCATTAAAGTTTCATAAGAATCCAAAGGAATGTTTAATGCAAGAGCTTTATTCCTAAATTCTTCCGTGAAACTTTGTACAGTTTGACCTTTACTTTGTCTTAAAGTTTGTCATTCCATCATTGTTTTATGTAAATAACCCAATGGATAAAATTGCTTCCTTATCGTTGATTTAAATTCCAACCATGAGGAAAGAATATTATCACACTTACTTATGTCCTGAAGTTTTCTCTCCCACCATATGAAAGCGGTGCCTTCCAACCAAAGAGAAGCCAACTGCACTTTAACTTCCTCTTCATCAATCTGTTGAACACGGAAATATACTTCAACCAGGTGGATCCAATTATCTAGAATTTTAGGATTAGCATATCCATTAAACATAGGTAAATCAAATTTTACATCAAGCTTGAATAATGGTTTATTAAAAGAAGCTTTATGGCTAGAATGATGAGAATGGTGAGAATGTTCAAAGGAAGAAGAGATAGAAATTGATGGTGAAGATGGAGGCTCAGGAGGGTCACCTCCAGCCCCTTGATTCACTGAAGCATTATCATCAGCTTGTACTTCCTTTTTCTTCCCTTTATTCTTCATCCTCTTCTTGTAGTCTCCATACATTTGCTCGACCGTTTCTGACATGTGATAAAATACCATATGGAAGTTTTTCTCCTATTCATCACGTGTGTCCTCTTCGGCCATTTTCTTCCTTCGGGATGCATGACCAACTTCGTGATTGAAAGTCTTGAGAGTTCCTTCACCCTGCTTATGCTTGGCCCTAGTAAGCATTCACACTCAACAATTCAAGTCAAATATGATTGCTCTGACACCAACATGATCTGGGATCTTTTCATCGATGTGACTTATAAATAATTGTATTAAATGAGCATAAATGAAAGTGCACCATAAAGAAGGAAAAGCTCAATAATGAAGACACATAAGCATCAAATCTGAACACAAAAACTTGATAATTGAGTTCGTCCCTGGTGGACTACGTCTCCGGGTTCTGCTCTCAAATGGGTAGGCCTTTTTATTAACTCAGCAAAAGAATTTGGAAAAATACATAAGTATACCTCATTATTGAATTAAGTTGCAGAAGCTCTGCTCAGTTCAGAAAATAGACGGCACCATTGAATTCGTGGCATCGAATTACCCAAAAATGATTGTCTCCACGCCTCAATCCGATTCTGGAACTCCCAAGCCCATGAGAAAACCCGTCTTGGTTTTCGTGCTTGAAACCTACAATTAATTCATTATACTCACCTCAAAAAATGTGCTCGGTCATACCGTTGAGTGCCCTCCTCTTGTCCATAGGAAAACTCAGCATTTAAGTTTAAAGGCGGGTGTAATATCCAATGGATTCGATTGGCTCAACGGTTGGTGGATGCTATGTAAACACGTTTGGTTGGGGAGGTCCCGAGGTCAAGCCCGTGGGCCTCCCTTTTTTGGCTTGAAGTTACAACCCCATATATATATAGTGTTAACTGCTGCCAAGTTTGGATTCCCGTTTATATTTTTTCGAAGTTGGATTACGATGGAGGGTCGGGATCCATATTTGGCGGGACCTCCACCAGATTTGGTGGGCCGCCCTTTTTATTTTTGAAATTTTGGTTACGGGCCCTCATTGGGCATTTGCCCACTGCCACGTGGCATCCAAACATTGGCCCACATCATTCACTTGTACAGTCACCCTGCCACATCACCTGTCTACCACGTCAGCCTGCCATGTATGGTACGGATGCCACGTGGCACTTCCTCATTGGTCCACATGTTGACCTAAAAATGTCGAAAATGAGTGACACGTGGCATCCTCTGGTGCTGCAACGTCACCATGTTGATGTCATGTTGACGTCATCATGACATGTGTCGTCCTTTGCTTGTCCCATGTACATTGTACGAACGCTGACATAATTCGTACTGATGCTGGCGTCAACAATATAGATGTTGATTCATCCCTGCTGACTGGGCTAGGTTGACCAAAACTTTGACCGTGAATATCTTTTGATATATAAATTTGTTTGACGAGTCGTTTACATCATTGGAAATCTTGTGACGTGTTCTTTGTGATGATGCCAATTTCTATGAGTTTTGAGGACTTTGAATTTTTTCCGTTTCTTTGTATGTTGAGGCCATTATGAGCTTCATGAGTTGCTTCTATGAATTTTGAGTTATCCTTAATATTCTCTGGATCCTTTTTGGATCAGATATGATCCTCAATAGTGGGGAGGATCCTTTGAAGCATTACAGCTTGTGGTTGTATGAGCAGAGGATACAGTCTAGGCAGGAGGATCAGATAGTTATGATCAAAGTGGCACAATGTCATCACGATGGGTCCTTTCTGGTGATAGCATGGGACCCTAGGATTTTATGGGTAGACAGTTTAGTAGCTGGTATATATGGGAGAGCCAATTGTTACTTTCATGAGGCCCCTTGTGTTAGTAATGTGGGCGGTAGGTACTCTGCATCTTTGAGATTGGTTTGGGACCCATAAATCATTATTACTTTCAGTTTGGTTCAGTTTGTTTTTCATATGGGTGTGATGGCATTACTTGAGGACAAACAATCTTTGGGAAGGGAGGATTTTTCATGTCGCCACTTTTGGGTTCCCCTATTTTGCAATGGAAATGATTTTCGTGGCTTGTCAGTGAAGAAAAAGGGAGTTAAAGGGGTTATTTAATGCCACTTAGTTAGGAGATGTTATGTTTTTAAAGTGGCATTAAGGAAATAAAGTAACTTTAGATTAATAAGTTACTTAAACATTATTAAAAGTGACTTTTAATCTTAAAGTGAAAGTGAAAGGGGAATAAGAGTCATATTCGATTTAGTCAAAAGGGGGAAAGTTCTAGAAGGCATGGAANCATTAAGGAAATAAAGTAACTTTAGATTAATAAGTTACTTAAACATTATTAAAAGTGACTTTTAATCTTAAAGTGAAAGTGAAAGGGGAATAAGAGTCATATTCGATTTAGTCAAAAGGGGGAAAGTTCTAGAAGGCATGGAAGAAGGATAAAAGGAGGGGTAGCAATTCACTTTGGCATTATGTTTTTGATTGATCTCTTTGGATTGCTCTTGGAGCCAAGGTTTTCGTTAGGGTTTTGGAAAAACGCTTCCATTGTAGTTTAGTTTCGGTGGTGCAATATCCACCCTAGATAGACAAGGAGGAGGATCTATCATGGAGCTTCATCTTGTGTTTTGATTTCAGTTTTGGGTTGTAGTGATTTCTTGAAGAGGTCATGGCACTTGGAGGGTTTGATCTCATATGTTGAGGAGGCCATGGCATGATTCTAGGTTTTTGGCTTGTCATTGTGTGTTTTTCATTGATGTATTACAACTGCCATAACAACCATTGGATTGTTGTATCCAGTTCTTCATTCATAATAAAATACTCCATGATTCTCTTATATTCCAAGTGTATCTAGAATGCCTGCAATATGTTTGGTGAAATGTCTTTAGTAGAATGAATTTAAAATATTTGTGGAAAAATAACATAATTGCATAGAGATTCATCATATCCC
Organism: Picea sitchensis; assembly: GCA_010110895.2. Lineage (NCBI taxonomy): Eukaryota > Viridiplantae > Streptophyta > Pinopsida > Pinales > Pinaceae > Picea > Picea sitchensis. The sequence goes on from SNQJ01S0000871.1 coordinate 402,516, forward strand.
TCCCTATCTCTATTAGGGATATTACAAGGCTCCATAAAGTACTTCCCTCCTCAATCTTGGTGTCTAATTCCACATGATAGTGCCTCTTTCATCTCTCCATGGATCCTATGATAGTTGGGTTGCTATTTTTTCATCAAGAACTCTATTCTATCCTCAAGAAGTCCCTTTTTTCTCCACCTTCTCTCCCTAATTCGAATTCTATTTTTTTTGCATGAATGAAGGAGAGGGAAAGGAAGAGTCCTAATCCAACTCTTCCACTTCCTTAATGATAGGGATCAAGATTCCTAGTTGAACTCTCCTTCATTGCATGAATATAGGAATTAATTTCTTCAATATAGGAGGTGGGTACTTAAGGATATGAAATAATTGCTTAAAGTAATTAATCATTTCACTAGTCTCATAATCGTAGTATCATAAATATATAATAGAATGTTAATATGACAATCACATGAGTGAGGTTGTATATAGGATGTAGTATTGACCATGAGACATAGGCCAATTCCCCCCTTAAACCTATTTACCTTTCCCATTTGGTGGATTATTGACGTTTGAATATGTTAAGACCGAAACAACAACCTCACGAGGATATAAATCCCCCTGTGTTTTATAGAGGTGGTACTCCTCTTTAAATTCTTCAGGGATTTTCTTTTAAATGTCAATGAAATAATGCAGGATGTTTCTGGTACTCCTCTTTAAATTCTTCAAGGATTTTCTTTTAAATGTCAATGAAATAATGCAGGATGTTTCTTTAGAGCAAAACCCAAAACTTTATCGTTCAACAAAATTTAAAATGGCATAAAATATAAGAGTTCTTGAGAAATGGACCAGGAACCTTGAGCATCACATTTGCTGGAAATAAATAAATTGTAGAAAATAACAAAAACTCTCACATCCATCACAGTTTTAGATATTTTTTTATCACATTCAAAAATAAAAAGAAATATGGTCCAACACATGAGAGAACTTTGAAATAGTATTGCTTATAAAGATCAAAAAGATATTTGGATGAGTCGACTTCAAATATATTATACTCAAAAACAGAATTAGATGAGTCGACTTCAAATATCTTATACTAAAAAATAGAGTTATAAAACATCGTCAAAATCAACCCCGAAAATAGTTCTCTACGATTTCTCAAAATAATAAAGTATTTTACGGTCTTGGTAATTTATAGGCATGTGTCCATAAATGGACTGGGATTGGGGCTCACGTGGACCATAAAATTATATACAAGAAAGATGAAGAAGAAGGTGTGGATCTAGGACTGAGCACAAACAACAAGATTGTGATGGATTCTCTCTCCTCGTTATTTGCTGCTCGTTGTGCCTTTTATGCTATTCTTTGTTGGTGTTGGTTGGTTGGTTTCTACAGTTCCCAAATGATCTTCTTCGATTATTTTTAACAAGGAATGTTTTAACCATTCTTTGATATAATCCTTCATTGGGGTGACATTAATCTCTTATCTAATCCTTATATCAAACAAAGTACTTTCCAACTCCCTTAAATCAAATGATATTTGATGTAATGAAGTTTCAATATACTCATTTTTGTTTGAGTAACTAACCAACCAATTATCAATTTCATCTTCATTGTATTATTTTATACCATTAAAATTTTCCATGGACAAGCTTTTGAGTATTTCCACGTGTTCCTCGAATTGCTCCCTTGTAAGAAATGTAGAGTTTAGAATTAAGCGAGGGTCCTGTACTTCTCCAGTGTTTCCAGCTAAATCAATTTCAGTCAATTTTGATACAAGGTCGCCCTTTTAGAAATTACTTCATTACATTCTTCCAGCAATTCCTTTAAAGTTTTTATTTTCTTAATCCGCTTTAAGTTGCTTTATCGTGGCTTGAGAAGGCAAATTTTCTTCCTTTATTTTCAAATCTGTCATGTTCATGACCTTCAGAATAAAAGTAGTGAAGACATCCTTGTAAAAGCCTTCTTCATTCTCATAATCAACCTAGAGATAATCTTTGAAATTGTGCAATTTTGAACCAAAAGTCATAATATTATTACTAATGTCTCGGGCTTCAAGGACAAGCGACATCCTCTTTTTGATGTTCCTCAACGAATTTTTTTATTGCAACAAGTAAACTGGGTGTTCCTCTCTACTTAGAATTGGATTCAGGCAAGCCGTCAAGATTCATCCAGGGTTAGACAGAGGCAAGTGGTCTTGCAAAGATGGGAGGTGGCATCAAAGATTCATCCAATTCTCTGACTCTATTTTTTAATCTTTCATTTTCCGCTTCCATTTCTTCAATTGATATATCTATGTCCTTTCTAGTGACCATATGGATTTTTGAAAGTTTGGATGTTGAAAACCCCTTTAAATCCATTATTGAATCTTTTACCCTTTTTCCTCTTGAATTTACACTTTCAAACACTAGCCTTTTTAGTTCCTTATCAAAAGTGGTTTCTTGGACAATTAGCTCCTTTTCTAGTAGATTTCTTCACTCTTCTTATGGGAATTCAATGTTTTCTATGTCAACATCAAGGTCCATGTCTTACAAATGGATATCATCCTCAGATATGTATTGCTCTGTCTCTTCTTGGTTTTTATGTATTTTTCTCTTTAAAACTGGTAGTTTGTGGGTTGATTCAATATTTTTTTTACAATGATCACGATCATCGTCACCCCCTGAATTATTGATTAAAGAATTTTGTTTGTTTTGAGCAATGCTCTAGGTATGTTGTTTTGGAGTGCTATCTATTTGAGATGAACTTTGAGGTTTAGAAGCCTTTTCACCTGTGACCTTTCCATGTTGTTTATATGCCTCATTTGTGCTTATAATAGTTTCAAGGCCATGAATTGATTTTTCTTGAGAATTATCTTCTTCATTCTCCTCCTCCTCATATATGTATGTGTTAATATATGATATACTAAAACCAGTGGAAATTATATGATTCATAAAAAAATGTTGTGGATCAAACCCTTTCCCATAGTTGGCCACCTTTAGCTTATAAAGCTCAAATTGAACAGTGGATTCGTCAATCTTTGGGGCATTAATAACCATAATCTCACCGACCTTCCATGGTAATTAAATAAACTGTTTTTTCTTTATTTGATCAAAGAAATTTGCCCAGAATCTGTATTGTCTGCAAACTTCTATTATGATCATTTTGTCAAACACATAAAATGGGAGATAAATAGGTGCCACACGGGAACAATAGAACACGATAATGTTGTAATCTTCATTGTATTCAAATACTCCCCTCTGATTTAAAAATGATGTTGCTTATAATGACAATCTTGAAGTACTTTCCCCAAACATTAATTTTTTGAAAGAAGAAAGGAAAGAGTTGTAAACTTCACAGAAGTGGTGCATTGCTCTTTTCTTCCATAGATTTAGATGCCAAGTATAAACCGGGTCTGTCATGAGATCAACTTGCTTTGAAAGATGGAGCCCTTGAAATTCAGGGCTATCGATGATAGCGGAAACTAAATGCCCAGACATATAAATTCGACAATTGAGATGTTATTTCCATCGATATAATCCTTGACCAATCAAAAACCATTTTGCCTTGAAAAGAGTAATACAAAATATACAAAGCCAACTTGGGAATAGCAGCAGTGGATTCCAACCTGAGAATTCTAGCTAAGAACCAAGCAATTTCTTTGTAGGGTTTCTTGAGTTGACTAACCTTTATTAAAGATAAGTCCTATGACATTGTTGAGGGATCCTCCAAGCACTGTGGCAATATATATCTGTCGTGATTTATAGCTTTGATAAAATTCTTGGCTTCCTCAACTTTAAATATTGTAGTTGGCTTTGTCAGTTTAAGCATATGATCGAAAGTAGGTGGCCCCAAAGAAATCAGAGAGCGCCCATTCATTTTAGTAATCCTTTGGTCTTTCTCAAAGTTGTCAGCACACCATATTACTAAGTCCTTTGTGTCAAATAATTATGGACCACAACCTGCTCAGACTATCCCAGACGTCCATACGATATCAGCATTCATTTCTTCAGTTGGTAATGAAGAATGTTTCCTGTAAACTTTGGACCAATGATTTTCTGAATTTTCTCGTGCAAATATATTCATCGTGTTGCCGCAGAAGCTTTCTCTTCTTTTCGTCATCCTCTTCTATGATTATCGTAACAAGCAAAGGACTTCAGTGATTATGGAATAATCTTTTCCCTCTTTAATTTAATATTGGAGCTTTTGTTTTGAGGGAGAAGTTGGACGAATTAAAATTGAAATTATGAGGTTAATATCAAAGAACTCTCTATATTAATAACGATCCGGATACATTAACTTCGCATGAGCCATGCATTAAATATTTCTTTGATTATCGTGACATGGGAAAAAACTTTTAGCAAAGTAGAAGGATGGATATTAAAATTTTGAAAAATCTAATCTCCGCTTTCGAGGTTATAATGAGTAATCTTAAAAAAATTATAAGTATTGATTATCGATGGATGGAGGAATGATCATATTTTAAAAAGAAACGTGGAAATTCCGCTTCCGCGGTAAAACCCAAAAAAATAACTAAGTGTAAGAAATAACACGGTGGGCGGAGAAATGGGTGGGGCAGTAAAATTTAAGAAATCTATGCTTTCGCGATTCAAGAATGAGACTAAGTATGGAAATGGGTGGACGAAGAAATACTTAAAAGAAAATGAAAAGAGATTTGACCTCTTAAGATTTCGCCGCTCCGAAGTCAATTAAGTACTTTGAGATTTGGAATTTTTCGAAGTATGGTACATTGGGATAGAAAAAGAGATGCTATGGGAGAATTTTAAGATCAAAATGGATTCATAGCCCCATCTGTGTTTTTTCCCATCAATTAACCTTGGAACCTTTCATTAAACTCAAAATGATCATGTTTAGATGTCTTTTAAATCACCATGGTAAGTCTACCTCACAACATGAAGCAAAACGTAGTAATGAAAAACATAATTACAATATAAACAAGATCAAGTTCAAAAGGTTGAGATCGGGATATTACACATCTCCCTTTCTTTCTAGTGTTTTTGGAGCACTGGTACTCCCCTTTTGTCTAAGAGCATCGATGTTTCATTTTTGTCTTGAAGCATTGAAGGTGTTAGTGCTCTTCTTTGGTATGAAAGCATCGACTCTCAACTTTAAATATATCATCTCTAATGAATGAATGGTTTTGGAAAGTTTTCATTCAACATTTTTATATAACAATTAAGTGGCTTTGTAAGTATAAGAGATCCACTCATTAACTAACTTGAATAGTTTGATACTCGGTGTAATTTTTATATAGATGATTTCATTACCATTACCATTACAATATATTGTAATGGTAATGCTTAACATTTTATATTATGCTTAGCATTTATATTGATTATCATACATTGTCATAATATTTTTTTAAGTTTATTTTCAATGTTTTGGTTATAATTTTTATCTTAAACAAGTGTTGCATGGCAGCGTAGTCCCTGCAGGTTGGTATGGGAGTAAATTTGACCTAGTACAGGCAGGTGGCTAGAAAGTTGAAATACATGTGGGTTGCGTGCAGAACTTAGTATTCCCGAATTAGTTCTTCTTGAAAAAATATCAAAAATTATCAATGTTTGAATGGATGTTGGACACAAAAAATTTAGCATTACCAAATTGGTTATTTTGAAAACTAGGACATAGAAAATCATCAGAAATAAATAAATTATACATACGAAATATGTATTTGTATAAAGTAGATGTTTAGTAAATAAATTATACATACGAACAATGTATTTGTATAAAGTAGATATTTAGTAAATAAATTATACATACGAAATATGCATTTGTATAAAGTAGATTTTTCGTTTTATAGATACAAAATTTGCAGCCCTCATTGCATACATAGGCAGTTTTTGTATCGCGGGTTCTCGGGCTAGCGCGCTAAAAATTGGGTGTCTGATGTTCTGTGGTCTACAAATAGCACCGACTGTTCCGTGATATACAAAATGAGAGGCGTAGTTGCGGACTATAGAAATTTACCAGAAATTAATAATGTGTGTTATATAATAGAATAGTAATAACATCTGTTGCACCGAATTACTTTGCTTTAAAACTAAGGCTTTTTTTGGAAAAAAAAGATATAGCATTGTCGATTTTGTTTTCTTTGCACATGTTTTATAGAGCATGGACGAAGTGCTCATTCCATAATTAGCAAGTCTTTGGATCGCGGGTTGTCGGGCTCGCGGTTTGAAAAATGGGCCTCTGTCGTTCCGTGTCCTACAAAATTCATCGACAGTTCTACAATATACAAATTGAGAAGCGGGCTTGCGAACTATAGAAAATTATTATAAAATAAATAATGGTTGTTACATATATCAGGAAATTACATCAACATTTAAACCATGAACTTCGTTGAAGACCCAAAAATTAGCATACAATAGGAGAGAAGAAATGTAGCATATCCGAATTAGTTTTCTCTGGAACAAACAAGAAGGTTCCTGGAAACCCAAAGTTTAGTATACAATAAGGACATTTTCAAATCAGATTTCTTTGAAATTTAACAAAAATTAATAATGTTTGTTACATGTTTGTGGAAATTTAAATGCGTTTTTCATATAGACTGGGATTGGGGCTCCCGTGGACCATAAAAAGAAATAAGTACAAGAATTAGGAACGTCGAAAGAAGTGTGCGATGGTAGACAGGAAGACCTGAAAAGAAGAAATTGGAACTTGTGAGTCTTTTGTTATAGTTTTCTATTTAAAGAGGACATAAGTGGATTGATAAAGAAAAGAAAATGACAGCATAGACTTAAACTGGAATGATAAACAAAACAAGATGGCAGTAAAGACTTACTATGAATCCGATGCGTTTTTGTTGTTGTCGTTGATGGGTAGTGGACTCTTGTTGATTGGTTGTTTCCCTTCCTGGACGAGGCTTTCCATTATGAGTTGGAACCATTCTTCGATGTAGCTTTTCATGGGGGCTGTGTTGATTTCATCCCGTATCTCTATGTCGTAAAGGTCATTTTCTAATTTCCTTAGATCCATTGAAATACTATGCAGACTCTGTTCAATTTCTTCATTGTGTGAGGCATAGTCCAGTACCCAGCGCTCGTGCTCATCTAGACGATGTTCAAGTATGTCGTAAAACTTTGCAAAAGACAACCCCTTTAAAATATCAACTTGTTCTTGGAACGCTTTTTTGGTGACTGACAAGGATTTGAGAATTAAGTTTGGATCTTGAACCTCGTTGGTAGTTCCGACTAAGTCCATCTAGAGCAGGCTTGTGAATAAATTTTCCTTTTCTAATATCACTTGTTTACATGATTTGACAATGAGGTGCAGGTTCTCAATTTTTTTTTGCCAGCATGCTTTAACTTTTTTGGTGCGCTTTGGGGAGGGGAGTTTCTCCTGTCTTCTTTTTAGTTCCAATGTGTTCAGGGCATAGTTGGCAAAAGGGTTCAACACCTGATGACAAAAAAGTTGTTCATTTTTTAAATTCGTCTCCAAATGTTCAAGAAAATCATTGGCCTTCTTTCCGAAGGAAACTAAATTTTGCGATGTTTCTCAGGCTTCAATAACTAGCTGCATTCTTTTGTTGATGTTGTTCTCTACAAGGGCTCTGGAGCATGCAAGGAGGGTAGAGGATACTTTCATCTTCGGTGCAATGGTAGAAGGCATGATTTTTGCCAAAGGACTGGCAAATTCTGGTGTTGCAATGAAAGCCTATTCAAATTCGTTGAGGTGGTGTTTCAGATTGCCATAATCCGTCTCCATTCCTCTAATGGAATCATGAAGAATGTCACCGGTTACTTGGTGAAATGAGCAGATTTTGGATGGGGTCATTTGGCTAAAGTCAATCTCTATTCGAGATTTGCCTTTCCTGTTTGTTACATCTCTCTTTTCAATGACCATACTTTTAGATTGGCTGTTAAAAATAGCGCTCTGGATTACGAAGGATGCATCTATGTCAAAAAATTCGGTGTCAGATATGTCCACCGTGGACGACCCAATTTTTTGCATCTGCTCAGCTTCAATTTCAATTTGCAGTTTTCCACTGTCAATTTCAGGTTCCTCCGCGTGCCCTGCATTGTTTTTTCTCTTCTTTGCCAGTGGAACTTTGTGAGAACTATCAATATTTATGCGAGGAGGGTTCTTATCTCCTCCTCCATTCGAATATTTCTGGGTTGCTTTCTTACTGGGATGGACCATCGAAGCGACGCTCTATGGTGTCGTGCTCTTGGGAGTGCTGGCGGGGGGCTGGGTACTCTTCTCACCAAATACTTTACCATGTTGTATGTACAATTCAGTTGCGCTTTGCAATGTCTCTGCGTCGCAATGGGTAGAAGCAAGATTGTTGTCGACACTATCCCTATCTTGGGTCAGGTGTCTATGGATAAAAGAGGTGTTAAAGCCAACACCCAGTAAATGTTCTCTAAAAATGCCATTGGGGTCGAACCCTTTTATCCTTTCAATGTACGTTAGGTTCAATTTCTTGAAATGGGTGGCAATCTCATCAATGTTGTTGATGTTTCTGCACATGAAGTCTCCGACTTTCCAGGCCAGAGAAATGAACTATTTTTTTTCTTGTCATGGAAAAAATGCAACCAGTGGTTGTATTGCCTTGCTATTTCTGCAAGTGTGCCCTTCTTGTTCAAAAACTTGCTTGCGTGGCTAGACATCCGCGGAGCATCCTTGCCTAACAGTAAATCTTTGAAAATTGAGACAAAGCCATTAAAAATTGCATAAAAACAATGGGAGGCCTTGTGTCTCCACAGGGAGTCGTGCCAGAATGTTACTGGGTCGAATCCACAGTTTATTTTATTGGAAAGAGAAATTTTTGGAAATGGGCAGCAATACACAATTGCGAAAATCAAGTAGGATGACATATAAAATTTATTCAATTCTTTGAATCGTGACAACTGGGAACAGAGTTCAATGGAGATTAGCTTTCCCCAATCAAAAATGTATTTTTCCTTAACTGTGAAATACAAAATATAAATAATTATATGGGAAATGCTTGTTGTGGATGCATGTCCTGTTATTCTTGTAAATAGCCAAGCAATTTTCCTGAATGGATTTCTAAAGGAACTTACCAGGAGCCTTGTGATATCTTCAGGAACTGTTGTCGGGTCTTTGAGGAAGTCGGCTAAGATGTCCAACCCGTTATGATGCTTTTCTAGAAACTGCTTGCAATCTTGTCCTCTGAACGTTAATGTTGGTTTCAGAAATTTCAACATCTCACGGAAGAGTTGAGGTGACAAAGAAACAGGAGAATGGTCGCACAATGGAATAATTGTTTGGCCTGGAATATATTTTTTGGTGCATGAAGAGACCATCTCCTTACAGTCAAAAACCTCATGGATGCAGCCTGCACGAGCGATTCTGGAGGTCCAATTCACCTCATTCTAGGCGGAACAAGATGAATAGTAAAAATATGCCCTGGACCACTAGAACCTTTGATCCTCTTCTGCGAACAGATTTACTGTATCTCCACAAAATTGTTGCCGACCCGCTGCCATAGGTCTACAAAGACATTTATTTGTTCCAGACAATGAATGAAATGAAAGGTTGGAAAGGCTAATATAACCCTGCGCAAATTTGGGTCGAAAGCGTGTGAATGGGAGATGTCCTCGAGACTTTCGTTGATTAATGGCAATCTGGATGGCTATTGCATGATGCGTTGTTACCATTAAACACTACTAATTGCATATATAGAAATGTGAACATGGTGGATATTGCAATGAGCGATTAATCATTGCAGATTTCTTGAGCGGCCCAACATGACGACGCGTGTTGGAGATGAACAATCGGAAGGGACAAAATAAGTTTCCGCACATCTTGGTTTAATGCGTAATAATGGGATATCTCCTCGAGTT
>SNQJ01S0000872.1:7984-18719 GCA_010110895.2 Picea sitchensis
AAATTCCCCTAGTGGCAAACCAAAACCTATGGGCACTGGCTTGCTAGGGCACCCTGTCAATTCCCCCAAGCATGGTCAAGTGGGCAAATGTAAGATCCAAGCAGTTGTTAGAGATAAAAGGAATGAGATGCATATATTTAAAGGTTTTAATGATCAAAAGTGACACATACCATGATACCTGGACCAATTAGCTCACGGAGCAAGAACCTTCTCTGATACAAGACCAAGCTGATGGTGATGGACGCTGCTGCTGTTGCTGACAAGAGAAAGCTGATGGAAGAAGAAAAGGATGGGCCCTCCAGTGCCATGCTCAGGTCAATCCTGCTTTCGGTACTCCACGTCTAGGACCTATGGGCCTCGAGACATAATCTCCTAGTTATCCCTAAAAAGCGGGGATAACAGTGTGTTGGGGCTTTACCACAGGAAGTGCAGGTCTGGGAGGAAACACACATGACACCTTTATTTTCAAGGACAACGTGTGCCATCCTTTGTACCATCAGCCAACTAGCATGCTTCAATGGATCTTTTTTCTATACCTCATGAGAGGACACCTTCACCATGTTGTGGAATTGTGTTGTGTGGAGGGAGACTATATCTTTACTATATGTCTCACTTTCAACATCAACGAGGAAAGTTGTGATGTAATTCCTTCTCTATAAGGCCTCCTGTTTAGATGAAGGGGGAATGTTGTGAATAGGGTCGTCTCTATTTTGAGTTGGGTATCCATACACACACTGTCAAGAGGTATTTGGTCAAGCTATATTCGAGTTGGAAACTCACTCTTAGTTGTGTTTGAGTTGGGAATCCATTAATCATCTATCAACATTTGAGCTCTCTCAGTTGTATTCGAGTTGGGTAGTCATAAACCCCCTCACTTTTTTATATTATCCATGATTGACTCTATTGAGTTGGGTATATCCATAAACCCACTCACATTTGTTTTTCATCATTCTTCTTTGTGCGCCTTGTTCAACTTAAGGGGGGTGTCTAGAACGGTGCAATCCTTACATGTGCTATGATGGATCCATGTTAATCATTAATGTATGTGGCTAATGCCAACTTATGATTATTTATTGTAATACTAGGTTATGGCTAAGACCGGCCTAGTTAATATATATGTAGGCCCATAACCCCTCTTGGGGAGGGCACCCGACATCTTGAGTTGTATATAAACACACACTCAAGAGTCATTTATAGATTATCATCTTGTGATCTTCTTGATCCTCCTTTAGCCTATAGTCATCATCTTTTTTGTAAGTGCTTCAAGCCTAAGGGAACCTATATCTATGACATTCTCTATTGTTTAGGGGTTGATTTCTCTCTCGTGCTTGGTGATTGTCTCTCTAGTGCACTTCTATTCAGCACTAGCACTGCTGTTTTGGGGTTATCTTGGCCGTGGTCGCAGTTTTCTCTCTCTACAGCACTTGTGATTAGGCATCTTTTCTCGCCAAGGAGTGCGCTTCCCTTGTGCTCTTTTTTTGTCGACTTATTGCAGGTTTTAGGGTTTGGTGGTGGTTCCATTCGATCTTTCTCTCTCTCTTATGGACTTTAATAATGATAAGTCATAAAGCAGACCTAGGCACTAGACTAGTTGATCGCAGTGATAATGATTAAAAATAAATATCCATTGGTGTACTATTTTATCATCTAGGTGGCAGTGTTAGCTTGATGCTATTATGCAAAATTGTCCAACTGAATGCATAACCCTAGGGCATTTTTTATAGGGCTCGTGGTGATGAAATTTGCATGAAATAACAATTAACTACTGCATGTACATCATAATGCATCTGCTAAACAAAGCCATATTACATTCATCATACCTCATGGCATCATCTCATAAAGGAAAGGATTTGAAAATGGACCAGAAAATTGAACTTTTCAGCGATGAAAGAGATAGACCAGAAAATTACCAACCTCATAAAAAGGGGAGAGGGATGAATCTGTTCAGACTACCCCACAATAGTTCTCTAGTCCAAGCCATCTTTCTAAGATGTTGTAGCAGTATATTGTTTGACTTGCCTCGAAATGTCCTTTTATGCAGGCTGTTGGGCTTCTATTACAGGTCGTTACATTTGTAGGAGAAAAAAATGCAAAACACCTTCTCAGGCCATAACCTTCATGATGGCAAAATCTATCATTAATGTATGATAACTCAAAAAACGCCAAGAGGGATGTTGAAGTAGTAGTGCAGGTTGCTGCCCAAATAAATGCTTAACATTTCTTAAGATTTGAGTGACTATAGATAGGTAGATTTAATGAATCCTTGGCTGAAATTTATGCTCTTAAATCAAACATTGTAACAATACCTGATCATAATTGTCATGATGGAAAAATCTATCATTAAAGTATGATGACTGAAAAAAGCTAATAGGGGGGATGTTGAAATAGTAGTGCAGGTTGCTGCCCAAATAAATGCTCAACAATTCTTAAGAATCGGGTGACTATAGATAGGTAGATTGAATGAATCATTGTCTACCTGATGGATAGGTAGATGGATAGATATATAAATTGATTGATTTATCGACTGATGTCTAGATAAATGGATGGATGTGTAGGTGGATAGATCAATAGTAGGACTAGTCTACTAAAACTTATTCTAATTGAGCTTGTCCATTAATAATTGCAAGCTCTTTTTCCTACCCTACTACTTTTGCTTCTTATTTTAATACCAATTGTTGTAGAATTTTTACAATTATGATTTTTTGTTTCAGGCTGTCAAGGAGACAGGTAAAAGATTCAGGGATACTATTCTTGCTCTGGGTGGTGGCCGGCCACCATTGCAGGTAATTCTGTAATTAAGAAATAATATTTATATGTGCTGGTTGCCTATTGTGAATTAAAATTTCAAATGTGCAATAACACATCTTTTTTGTTTTCTAAGAACACTTGCAATGTGAGATTTGGCTTCAATATAAATGATGCTGAAGTTGTAACTAAACAATGTCAACAAATATACTGATAATTATAAGATTTTGATTGCAGGGTCTTTCTTTTCCTTGATCTATTGGCAGAAAAGTCAGGCAATAAATATAAAGTTTTTAATAAATTCTTGGACAAGGCCTTTAACAATTCATTCTGTTGATAGACCAACTGTTACCCTTTTCAGTTGCTATAATGCTAATTTCATTTAATTTAGATGTTAATGTCCACTGTTGGCCAAACTCAGCCATTGTGACTGCAAAAATAAGATAAGTGAGCACAGGGAGTGCTAAAGCATCTTCAAAATAAATATAGAATGTACTGAGAGTGCTAGATCGACTGTAAAAATAAGTTGGAAGGGCAAGAAAAAAGTTTATATAGAGATATTGCCAAGCACTGAGGAGCCTCAAGTATATGATGGACTACGACCAGATAAGCCTTAAACCAAGAATGTTGTCATCTTGCAATTCTCCTAACATCCAAGGCCAAAAGGAAATCGGTGATGAGATTCTTGTCATCCATCGGTTGGGGGCTATGAACTCTACGCCACATACTCACCTCAAGAGGATATTTGGTTCGATGCTTCTTGTGGCTGGAATCACCCAAAGGTTGAAAGTATGAGGGAACGATTTTGGAGCTAGCAATTCGGGAAGACTTGCCACTAAGAGTAGTACGTAAGGAGTGGACCATCTCACAAAGGAACAATGTTGGAGATCTCTAGTCCTTGTACTATACTAAAGTCCTCAAGGATTTGTGGGAGTCTCTAAACAAACATTGACAATGTCCTTGGATCTCATAATAGACGGAGTATTTCAAAATGAAGAGGCCTCTAACTCAGGTCCTTGCAAACATAGATATGATACTCCCTTAGAAGATGTTTGTTTGTTTCTATGCATATTGGGTGGGAACAAACATGAAGTTGAGTGAGAGGGATTCTCAAGAGTCAAGTTACAAGGAAGGACAATACCAAAGAAATAAAGGAGAAATGTAAGAAATAAGATAAGATCATTTTGTTGATGTCCATAAACGACCAAGGAAAACGGTCAATGGGACTAGAAAGTACAATCATTCATCCATGGACTATGGGAGTGTTAGTAAACACTCCTGAAAACAAAGAAAAACTAGCATAGTAAAATGATACAAATGTAATAAATGGGAGAGAAGAAAGAGTGTATACTCAATATTCCTTTTAAGTGTAAACCATGGTAAGCGTAAGAGAAGACAACTAAGACAAAAGTGTAAACCTTGATAACCACGAGACTCTTGTTCAAGCTAGAAATGGAGGCAGGAGTGGAACTAGAAAGAGAGGCGGAGGAGGACAAGAGGCATCACTTTCGTCGTCTAACATTGTGAAGAGGCTAATGCACAACCTTCTTTATTGATTTTCAACCTTCTTTATCTGCATAAATTTGCGACCAACAGGCTAATGCACAACCTTCTTTATTGATTTTCAACCTTCTTTATCTGCATAAATTTGCGACCAACAATATCCAAGGTTGGTCAATTCACCTGGCATGTATTGCCTGTAGTAGCTGATATAGGTTGAAAGGAGGAGGTAATGAGCCTAAGGAAACTAATGCTCGAGAGGTCGCACAAAGTCTCTCATCTATTGATAATGGCCTCTTGGATGTGTAAAGCTAGTCATTTCTGATAAGGGTAGCAAAAGAAAATCGTTATGTAACCCCCAAATTCTCATAGCAAGTAGTGAAACCTCACTTGTATCTCATAGTATATGGGACATATGAAAATAAATTGCTCTTCAAACTTGATGTCATGGAGATTGTGCAAATGACAAGTTGTCTTTGATTGTTTGATATGGTGGTTCGTCTTGATCTATAGGTGGTGGGAGAAAACTTGCAGCTGACCAAGAACCTTGAGGTCTTGTATCCAATGGTATTGAATGCAATTAGGACAGACAACGATAGGTGGAAAAGTAGAGATTACTGTGACTTACCCCCTCGAAAAAAAAGTGAAAATCCTTCGGATATTTCTTGGAGGTTATAGAGAGCATGACCTTTTGTTTGCTAAGGTTGACTACCATTTGCTTAAAAGATACTTCCCAATGGTGTTGCTCAGGAAGTTAGAAAATCCTAGTTTTGTGTGGAGTCATCTTATAACTATCTCTTAAATCCATAAGACAACCACAATGAGATGACCAGGGAGTTCGGTGTCTCACACTCTATGGAATAGGGATGCCCTTGGCATAGAGTCAAAAAGCTTTTGAAAGTCTACTAAACAACAAGAGACCATTGCCTAGCCTCCAAAATAATAGCTCAGAGCGTGAATGTGAGTTCCATCGTTTAGTAGCTATTTTAGAACCTCACTTGGCCTAGAACCTTGAGTTTGTTCCTCTCAAAATAGTTTGATATTTGGATATTCATAGGGGCATAAAGTTTGCATTTATGCCCAATCTCAATGGTCTTGTAATTGTTTGCACTTGAACTGTCAACCGGGTTAAAAATTGGGTTGATGATGTATTGTGATCACCATGGGGGAAATATCAAACAAACTACCTTATTGAAGAGATTGACAATGTGGGGTGTAAGATAATCCATACCTTGCTTGAGGAATTTGGCTTGGAAGCCCTCATTGTTAGTGGGTTTGCTTGAACCCAAAACTTGTGAGTTGGTAAGTCATAGAGGGGACTATCATGTGGAACATAACCCTGGTAGTCAATGTTAGAAGGAAGGGGAGTTTTCTTGCGAAGGAGGGTATATTGAAGGGATCAAAGGAGCTCACATTTCCTTGAAGCAAGAAAACTATGTTTTTTATGTCAAAGCAGGCAATGATATTCTTCTCAGGTGGATGGGATAGAGGAAGGGTCATGGATAAGGACAAACCAAAGATATTTATTCGTAGCCTTACATTCTTCATCAAACTTGCAATTCATGGGGCAATTACCTCAGGTTGATGGTATGGGGGTAAGAGTCTATGGCAGTGTACCACATAGCATTTGAAAGTGAGCCATGTTTGTTGTTCATTGTTTCAAAGGACAAGGAGGTTTAAATGAGGAATGAGCTAGGAAAGATGGACTATGTAGGCATTTACATACTCAACTTCAAAGTGAATCAAGGTGTGTGGGTTCTCGATCGAGCATAGTGTGGTGGCATAAAAAGGAGGAGGAATAGGTGAAGCAAAAGTGACAATAGAATAGGAGGAAGTTTTAACTGCTTTTAGAATCATTTAATTTATTTTCGTAATGTTCTCCATAATTAGCCTTTTAGTGATCTATGATTTACTTATGACTCATGATTTTGGTTGCCCTAACTTCTATTTTGGTTGACATTAATATTTAAATCAATATTAAATTAAATTTTATCTAGTTGTATTTGATTATCATATGATTAGTTTGTTAGCTCTCTGTGGGATTTGTTTGTTGTTATGCTTCTATGTTGCATTTAGTTTGGTCAACTACATCTATTTGTTTGTCGTTAGTATACTTCTTGTAGTTTTATTTTATTCCCATCAATTTTTTTGTCATGAACTTTGTGTGAGTCCATGGACCATGGCTTGCTTTGCAACAACATTTTTTTTGGAGATTTGATGGAGTGGGAATTACATGAAATATTGATATTATCCTTAATAAGAATTATCTACTTCATATATGTCCTTTCTTTGCCCTCATATATCGTTCACTGAACTCTTTTCTATGGTGAAAATGGAAGTCCCCTAAATTAATCCTTCTGTCTAGTTTCCTATGTGTTAGTCCTATGACCCTTTCTTCTGAAACTATTAGTGGTATCTTAGTGTTAACGTAAAATGCTCATTCATAGAGAATTATGCTTCTGGCAACAATGAAAATCTTGTGAAGGTTGTATAATGCAAAGGATATATAAATTTACATCATATGGAAGGTGTTCACAATGAGTTGTTTGAGTGCTCTTAATTTATCTCCACGTGTCTTGATTTTGTTGGTTAAGCTAAATTAAAGTCTTGGTCTACCAACAATTTGGTATGTATGCTTTTTTGTCATTCTTCTCGCATAACATCATATCCTCCCAAGAGACCGTAGGACCCCACATCTATTGTTGACAAGTAGTTGTCATATCTTGATTGGAAGGACTTGCACTATGCTTTGCGAATCTAATGGATGTTTTTAACTTCTCGTTTCCTCCACCACACTAATGTGTTTCCTCCTCTGCCATTTTGTGTGAAATACAGATATTTGTTGCCTTGCTATTGTAGGCTACATTTGGGTACCACCATATGAGGCATTCTCCCAATGGTTCTAGTTCTTAGTGGTGCTCGCACACACTTTTGTATCTCTTACCACAACTTTGTACTATGCTCTTGGCACTTTGTTTCCATATATTTGGTTTTGTGTACTATTATCGCACAAGTTGTAGGTTTGGCAAAGCTCGACCCAACTACCAATTGGCGACAACTAGGAGAGCACCTACCAACTGTCACCTTAGGCAGGTGTTCCTGTCACTTTAGAGGTGAGGTAGTCACCTCCAGGGGGGAATCCCGGTGACCCTAGGGGGGATTGAGATGGAAAATGATAAGTATGAATGGATGTCCCTAGAGGTCAATTCTAAATGGTAGGAAGAGCTTGGAAAAGAGTCCTGGGAAGGCTTAAGGGTTGCCGAGTGAGTTGAGTAATCTGTCGAGAGTAACGTACCTTCCCGAGACACAATGAAAACCAAGGATGCTTGTAATATGTTAGTTGGACAAGCAAGTTAAGCTTGGTGTCCCTAATTGCAGCAAAAGTAAGTGATATATATCAGCTCATAAAAGATAGTAAAGGCTGCAAAATAAGTGCTAAAAGTATGACTAAATAAGCAAGAGACAAGCTAGTGAAGGCTAGCTCAATCCAACAATGATAAAACAATACTTTTGCACAAAAGCAAGGCTGAAAACAAAAGCTTACTGCAGTGATATTTATCAGCCTTACAACTGTAGCAAACCAAGCTTTATAGCAGAAAAATCAGCGACTGAAACTACTTCTAACTAGCTCAACAAGTGCACTAGGGTTAGTAGAGAATTAGGGAAAAATTAGGGGTTAGTCCTAGGGTTAGTTTAGGAGTTATTAGGGGTTAAAGGGTTAGATTTTCTGTAGCCTTATGGCTGTAGGTTAGTTTTGTAACAGCAGCAAGAATTAATGGTTGAAAGGGGATGCTTCAATGAGGCAAGAGAGCGAAAAGGCTCAAGGAACAACTTCCCAAAGAGACAACTTCAAAACTTGAAAATTTCACGTTTACCAAGGCAACAATTTATTTCTCCAGTGCAACAAGTAATGACCAGTGCCTTTAATGATTGGGTTAATGGAGTCAAGCAAAGAATGAGCTAGAGGCACTACCTCCTTGGGGGTGTAAATCCTCTTACTCCCCAAGGCAAGTATCTCTAGCTAGGGTTTAGCCTAAGAGGGTGTATGCACTTATACTTCTTTTAGTAAACCCTTGTTAAATCGACAATAATTAAGAATAAGATGATGGAGGCTAAGGTGGGGGTGTATACCCTTATACTTCCCACCTAGCTCTAGCAAAATAACCTTGTCTTGAACACAAATGATAATACAATGCATAAATGCCTTACCAATTCAAGGAAACTGCTAAGATAAACCACCACAATAGCAAAGAAGATCTTTCCAAGGATAGCGCATCACTTCCATCAACCAATAACCAAGAATATAGCCATACATGAGCACAAGAGAGAAACTAGCCAAAGATAGCGAAAATTTTAGTCCAATACTTCTCACAATGGTAGAGTTATGATCTAAAATGAGATCTTATGATCTCTATTTATAAAAAATGTCACTAAAGCAGTTTGTCCACATAATTTTAGGGTAAACCACAAGACTAGGGGTGAGAAACCCTAATGTTGCCCCTTTACAAAATAATATTAAACAATTCATTCTAATTTTTACTTTTTGCACAAATGAAAACCCTAAGAGTGACATCACCCCTTTTGGAGGGACGTTTTGGCACTTTTAGGTCAAATGTTGAGTTGGAGATGAACGGGTTGGGCCTCTAAAGGCCATGTGTCTCAAATCCAACCTTGTACTTCACAATCCAAGGGATCCTTCCTTCAAAATGTACCATGTGTAGTGATCACCACCTCAAGCCTCTCAAGCATGAGGTCAAGCCTCCAAAGGAGGTGTTTTGCCTCTCCTAGGAAAAACGTTTGGCATGCAAGGGCTAGTTCATGTCGTCCACAATGTGTTCTAGGCCTCCGAAGGTATGTCTCTCTCATCCGGCATACGGGCCCTTGGCATCCAACCTGTGGGCTTCAAACCTCATGGAAGCCCAAGCTAGGCTTGTTCCTCTAAAACTGTCCACCAACTAGGTCTTGCAAAGACAAATAAGCATGCCCTCCAAGAGTCTCAAGTCAAAATATCATGATGAGTAAATCAAATCAATAAATGAGCCACCTAAGCATCTGCATTAAAGATTACCCTGTCAAACAAGTAAGTGCTCAAAGACATTATGCGACTTGCCAAGCTTGGATATGGGAGGGTTGACGAGGTGTCCTATTGGGTAGATCTTTCCTAGGTCAAGGAGTGTTTCCCAAGTGATCCCTCTCTAAGCCATGTAAAGTGGATGAAGTGGTCAAGGATCAAGACTCAATGGGCATGGGGTTCATGACATACAAGGGGTTGTAGTGTATCATTCATGGGTGCCTTTGTAGAGGGTGTGTGGCACCTTCGTTTGCAATGCAATTTTTTCGAGCCCATCCTCTTTCCATTCTTTGTTTCTTTCATGTTTCAAAGGACGAGTTGAAGGCCACTATCTTGGCGTGGTGTCCAAATAATGATAGTGTCACTCACAAATACCTTGAGGAAATGAGAAGGCTGACTTGTGATGAGAACCCCTTTTCTCTCAGTTGTGCAACTGAGAGCCATTGCCCTGGCTTTGTGGCTAGATGATGGTAATGTCATACCGCTAGATACTGATGATCATGATAGGTCGGCTCGTGATGAGACCTCCTATCCTCCAACTAACCCCCTAAGCATTCTATCATTTATTCTTGTGGGTCCCCCTTTTTTTTACAGAGAAGCGTTTCATTGCTTTATTGGGGGATCCCTGGGCGAAGCATCTGGAAGGTTTATACATTGGCTTTTATCCTTTTTTAGCCAACAACACTCCCTCTGGGCCTTCATCCCCTTCATTCCTATAGAATGAGGGACAACTCCTTCTTGGGTCAATACACCCTAAAATCCCAAGAGACAAGGAAATGGGGGGTTTAAGTGATGGAAAATGGTAAGTATGGCTTAGAGCGGTACGATGGCTCTTCAAGGGAGTTCCTAGTAGCAAACCCATTTACGAGGAGGACCACTTACTAGGGCACAATGTCAACCACCAAGGTGAGAAAGGGCAAAAGGCATAATGTGTAAGCATATGTCATGAAATCTAAAGCAGTCTAAGATACAACATAATCAAAATGCCTCAAATATTGAAATGACACTCACCATAATACCTGACTTGTACATCATGGAGCAAGGCCCAGTGCCTCTCGGAAGCTAGCTGGTGTGGTGGATGCCATCTGAAAATGTTGATCTCTGTGGTGGTGAGAAGGGTCTCTGTTATCCCCGATTTCTAGGGATAACTAGGAGATCATGTCTCGAGGCCCATAGGTCCTAGACATGGAGTATCGAGCGCAGGATTGACCTGAGCATGGCCCTGGAGGGCCCATCTTTCTTCTTCTTCATCAGACTTGTCCTGTCAGTAGCAGCAACATCCATCACCTTCGGCTTGGATTTGTATCGGAGAAGACTCTTGCTCCATGAGGTAATTGGTCCAGGTATCATGGTATGTGTCATATTTGGTCATTATAACCTTCAGATATATGCATCAAATTCCTTTTATTTCTGACGACT
>SNQJ01S0000872.1:35630-47118 GCA_010110895.2 Picea sitchensis
ACACCTTGTTTGGCTATCTAGCCTAGGGTTTGCTTCCGGAGTAATTCTCAGTCAAGGTTAAGGTGCTCGGAGGGTGGCTTCGGCCTATGGTTGGGTGACGAGGGTATCATCAATGGTAAAACGAGCACACATTCTTCTATATTCTAACACTACATTTCCTTGTTATCACTGCACCCTTTGCCTAAACATTTCCCTTGCACCATTTCATACACTTACATGACCTAGAATGGTCTTCACCTGGGAAACACCCCAAACTTAAGGAGAATTAGCCCAATAGGACATCCTGAGACCCTCTCCAAACCTGACTTGTTAAACTACATAACGTCTTTGAGCATTTGTCTGGGTAAAGGGGGGTTTGATGCACATGTTTGGGTAATTTGATTATTGGATGTGATTGACATTGCTATGATCCCTGTGACTTATGAGCCCATGGAGGGCGTACTTTTTGTTGTTGCAGGACCATGCCCAGTGGATAGGTACATATGGAGAGATGATTAGCTCGGACCTCCATGGAGCTAAAAGCCCACCAAATGGATGATTTGACCCCAACCAGGGGCAGAGAGACACTAGAGGATGGCATCGGGAAGAAAGAAGGATGTTTCCCCCGAGACACTCTGGCAGGCCCAGACCCAGGGGGGTCTTGCCCTTCCACCATGACGTTGACCCTTGAAGGCCCCTAACGTCACCATGTTGACCCTTGATGTCATCCAGTTAGGGTTTGGACATTTATGAGGACGTTTTGGTGCTAGTTGGCACGTGTGGCAGCATTTGGCCTCTAGAGACCCAGTGTTTTGCATTTTAGGCCTAGCGTTCCAAGTTGGGGGTCTAATGTCACCCTAGAGGGGCATGACGTCATCCCTAAAGTGAAATTAGGGTTTTAATTGTTGAATTTATGTAAAAAACTTAATTTTTTTATGTAAACCGACCATGTCGACCTTTTATGACCTAAAAGACAATTAAAGGTCATTGATATTTTATAAATAAGAAATAAAACTCTTCTATTTTTTCATAATTCACTCATCACTTAAGTGTTGGTCTGAAATTCGGCCTTCCTTAAGGGTTTTTTGGCTGAAATTAGTGGTGCGCGCTTCTTGAAGGAGGCAAATTTTGGTGTATTTTGGTTATTTTCATGTGGAGGATCTTCAACTAGGGTGATTTGTTTGATTATTCTTGGTGAAGTAAGTGGAAAATCTGCATTTCTTTATTCTGAATGAATGCTTATGGTTATTTTTACTTGTTTCGTGTCTAAGATTATGAAATTGCTTGCTTTAAACCCTAGGGAAAACATATGTTATTATCATTCTCCCTATAATCTTCCATGTGCTAAAATTTCTTGAAAGGCACCTAACTTGAAGTAGATACTAGAGCCCTACCATTGTAGCACTCTAGTAACCCTACTTCCATTGCCCAATTGCATATTTTATTACAATTTGTTCAAGGAAAGAGAAAATCGTTAGGGCCTAACCCTTGTTACTTTCTAGCAATTTTCTCTTGGAAGTGGATTTTTGAGGCCTTGGGATACCAACACCTGTCTTATCCTCCCCACCCCTTTAACATATCATTACCATTGTTGTCTTTCCTTTAGGACTTGTTGCTGCCATTAGTGACTCCATTTACCCTAGAAAGGCACTAGACTACCTTCTACAAGTGTTGATTGATCAAACAAACACTCATACTCTTATCCTTGAAGCCTTTACTAACATTTTCTAACCCTAAATTAGACTAACTCCCAAGCTAACTTGCTGTTGTAGCAAAACATTGCTACAGCCACACAAACATACATTAATTTCACACATTTACTTACATAACTTGCACTAGAACCATTCAAAATTCAATTATGATAATTGCTAGTGAATCTACTAGGTAAGTGCTAGTTTTGTGTGTGGTTTTCTTGCACTTTTGACCATTTAAATTTGTTGTTGTTGCAAAAGATTGCTACAGCCATCTAACTGCAACAAATTCTTTGCAAAAGTGACATTAAGAGCTAGCTAAACATTGTCAATTTTGCTTGTGACAATTTACTATCAATTTGCCTAATCAAAGTCACTTTTTCTTGTCTTTTTCAAGCAATTTCAAGGCATAAATCTTGTGGCTGTTATAAAATAATAATTGTTGTTATAAACTGTTGCATTGCTGCAAATTCATAATCAGCTAGCTTACTTTATGAAGGTTTATCGTCTTATGAAGTACTAACAATCATTTGGTACTTGGAAAGTGCCCCGTTTGCCTTGTTGTCTTGTTCTGGGCAGGTACACAATAATATCCATTTGCTTAGTCATTTAAGACATAAAAGAAACCTTTGATTTGAGTGATCTATGAGAGGGGAAGGATTTCCTTGTGATTACTTGTCTTATCCTTTTGAAAAAAAACCCAGGTCACCGGGGACGTCTCCCCTGGAGGAGTAGTCTTGACATACTCCTAAATAGAAAGGGATCTCCTATTAAGGTGACAGTGATAGGTTATTCCTAGTTGCGCCAATTCTGTATCCACTTGCCTTGGGCTTTTGGGCAAGTACAAATTGTGTGATAACAGGTTGGAGGTGGAAAAACAAAACCCTTTCATCCACTTAACACATGCATTGTAGTTGTGATATGACAAATTTAGTCCCTCCATTTAGTAACATCCCGTGACTCCATTAGCCCATGATTAATAGCCACCGGTTTCCTTCCATCTCTTTTCGTTCCTTGTTTTGTGTCCTTCATTTTCCTATCTTGTTCTCATCCCATTTCCACTTCTATCCCATTTCATATACTACAACAACCATACATTTTGTTAATGCTTACTCTTCCTATATCACCTAAGACCCCCACTCCATAGCCTTAGCAATCTTATTTAGGGATTACCCCCTTGAGTTGGAGAAGAGCCAACTAGAAGGGAGAGGAAGAACTACTGAGCTGAGAGTGGGTAGCCTTCCTGAGTTGCACAAGACTAGCCCCTTGATGCTTGGGACTTCACATCATTTGTGAGTGATAAATTTTGTTGTAACACTTATATTAGATCTTCTTTCTATCTTTTTTATATAGAAGCTGCCCTTTATGCTCCCACAGTGTATTGAAATTTGATACTATTGTACTTAGCAGTCCCATAGACCAATTCGTGGTAATTTGCTGGACATTAATAAAGTTATCTTATCTTATCTTATCTTGACAAGTTGAAATGAGATATGGCCATTAAGGAAACTAGTTTAGAACATATCAAATATTTTGGTTTATCTAATCAAGCTGAAAGGAAATCTCAAAATCCAGAGACAATTTGGTTGAAAAGGCGACTTTATCAATGTCTGCAATATTTCCATCGAAGACATAGTTAAAGCTAGTGAAATCAATATCTTCATTGAGGCTTCTTCCAGAGCTGTCTTATGACAGTACATGATTGGGGATGCCTTGTTTTCTGCCATGCATAACAATGTAGCTAGTGACCTGCAGGGGTTTGATGAAACAAGAATATTTAAATCTAGTTAAATCAATATCTTCATTGAGGCTTCTTCTAGGGCTATCTTCTGACTGTGCAATGTACATGATTGGGGATGCCTTGTTTTTCTGCCATGCATAACAGTGACTGCAGCTAGTGACCGGCAGGGATTTGATGAAACAAGTTTTGCCCAGGTAATAGTTATCTTGTTTAAATGGGCATTTATTATGCATGCATAACAAATCCAGAATCTAGATGTTATAGTATAAAAGTCATATACTAGAGGAATACAGCACGACTCTAACAAGGCAGAGCATATGCAAACATAGGGGAAATATTTTACATGGAGAACATCTTTTTCCTTTTGAAATACAGTATACCTTAACATAACAACCAGCCTCTTTGGATAGAGAATATGCCAATTTTCTAACTATTGTCAGTTTTGTCTGACAAGATCGTTTAATTCAGATCACTGGTATCGTTACCCTTCCATCCTTACATTAAAATAAATCACTCATTCTGTAGTACCCCATTTTGGCAACCCCATTTTGTACATGGACCACGAGTAAAAATTGAGTATATCTTTTGCCTAGGTGCTAAGTCTTATAAAAGGCACCTTATACTGTAAATGATGTACATATGATATGCCATATAAAGTTTCCTATTGCGAGATCAAGGCCAAAGCCCTGCTAGTGAGTATAATCAGCTTAATTGGGAATATTTTTTCCCTAAATTGATAGACATGCTATGATATAAGCTCCAAAAGCGAGCTAATGTAAAAATACGGAGACGGTTTCAATTCAGGTGAAGTGGTGCTACGATATGACAAGTGGCTCCCACTTGACATATTCCTTGAGATGATAACATGGCATAAGCACATACAGCCTTGAGGAATAATACGAAACCTCACCTATATGCCCATAAATGCTCGCCAACTCTTCCTCCTAGTATATAAACTTCAGTTTTAAATTATGGAGGGGCTATTTGACTGTTCTTTTGGTTTCCTTTGTTCATCTAGCACTCACGTAGAGCTCATGCAAACCAAGGAGAACCAGAAAGAATGTGCTTCCAGAGGATTAAACATCCATGCAATGCATATGCAATTGGATCCGAGCTGCAATAGTGTTATGGCAGGCCATTGGTTTCATGCTAGACTAATTATCCTGGTCACGTGAAGAAAACAGCAGTGATAGATTGATGCAGGGGCTGGTTCAAGTGCATTTCAATAGCAATCCCTTAGTAGCCAGTGTGCTATCAGGGATTTAGACATTTGTTCTAGCGAGTAGGCTGGCAAAGAGACTTTGAGCTAAGAAGCAGGGTAGCAAGGCCGTATAGCTAACTGCTAGAGACTATCCTTCTGCTGAGGTTTACAGCTGTTATGGTTCTCACCATGATAAGCAAGAAGGCTAACACTGGTGCCTGCTGAATGAAATTGTTCTTCTACATATTGTAGTGAGTGAGTTAGCATGGGTTTTTTGCATACCTCTATTGGGAATGACTGTGAGAGAGCTTATTTTGCCCATAAGCCCTTGCCATCTCATAGCCCGAACTGGGGGTGGCATTTTAACAGGAACCTCTACAAACGGAATGTCAATAGGCATCTATTTTCCCCATGTTTGGATTTGTTTAAGACAAGTGCCTTCTGTACAAATTGTAATCTGACATGATTCTGTTAGTTCTCATGTGATGAAATTTAGGAGCATTAATTCCAATTTCAAAAGTTGTTGTGCGTAAATCCATAGTCTTGCATACAGTATTTTCAATTGGTTTGCATAATCTAGGTAAATAGCTTGGCAGTTTGGGAAATTACCAGAACCGGAAGAGGGGATTTTTTCGAGACAGAAATTGCACCCCGATCCCAAGGGGACAGAGTCAGACAGATCACACCAAACTCATAGGAATTGCCAACCAAACCCGCTGAATCACAAATTTGACTCGGCTTCAGGCCAGAAAAGAGTTTTTCCAGCTTGGCCGGAGTCAAACTGTGGGTTGACCAAATTTGACTTGATCGTTGCAAGTTCGACTCGTGATTAATTGTGAGTTAACTCGCCTTGTGAGTTACGCATCTAGGGCATCTAGGGTATAAAAATGGCTAGCGTATTACAAGGTTTTACTCAGAAAAGTGACTGTTACAGCTTATTTTTTACCCTTTGAGGTGCCTCTACACACTCTTTTCCTCCTTTCTTCACAGTTGTTAGTTATTTAGTGTTTATGGAAACTGTTTTTTGGGGTTTTGGAGTTGTTATTTTGAGGGTTTCTTCTGTTATTATATTTTTCAGGAGTTTCAAGGCTGTTAGCCAGTTTCTGTCCATTGTACCCATTCGCCAGTTTCAACTTTCTGTCCATTGTACCATTTCAGAACAGCCATTAACCAGAGATGACAGCAGCAAACAGTAAACCCTCCTTTCCACAAAACAGCAGCAAAACATTAAGCCAAAACAGTGAAAATGCCAAGGCAGGACTTAGCTTAGACTTACTGCAACAGGATTCTGGGATTGACTAAAATGAAATGTAATTTTGTCACAATGTTTGTACTGGCAACATACATAGATTCAAATCCAACCTTGCCAAGTTTCCCCGCCATGGCCACTAAAAGCTTCCTGCCTGATCAATAATGGGAGGGAACATTGAATTTGTGTGATTAAAATCATGCAGGTGGATGCCATCTGTTTGATAGGAAGCTCCATATTATGTTCCAAGACCTAACTACCTGCTAGTTTGTGGTTGGCATACATAAAGAAAAGAAAAACTCCAGATATTAGGGTTTTCTTAATCTTTGCTCATCGGTCGAGTGTCCTAGGAAGGTCCGATGGAGAATGCATTCCAATTACAAACAGACGTTGTGAGGCAAGAAGAGGTATGTCAGGAGGAGATGGTGTTATGAACATAAATAACATGAATATATATAAAGATAATATAAATAATAATAATAATAGTTAATGAAGAGACATAATAAAAAGGTGTGTCTTATCGAAAAGACATGATTATTAATGAAAGGTCATTCCGTCTAGATATATATAATGGGCCCTCAGTTGTAATCTATCATCTCATATCTCATTCATATTCTTATTCAATATATATTTTACTATCCTAAATGGATTTCTTCATATTCCAAGTATTCTGGGTATTTCATGTCTGAACCAGATAGGTTCACCACAGATGGACTTACAAATAACACAACTTGCATAGGAGGAAGCAATTCTCAGATAAATATGCCCCAAATGAGTAGGAAGCCTGCGGAACAATAAGATCTGGCAAGAATGTTTACATTCTTGTAAAAGAAATGGAGAAGTATGCTGTGGGCATCTTAAACAGAATTGCTGCAGAGTTCCAACAGATATGCACTGAAATGATTGACACTGCATTATTCTGTTGAGACTGCAACAGAGCTGGGTGAACTGGCTAAGGTATATAAGGACCAAGCAAAGGCAGTAGCCAAAATCAGAGAGAGGCTGAAAGAAAGAGGAACTTCATTTGAAGATATCAGAAGCCAGATAAGGCGACTGAGGTGGACTCCGGATGAATCTTGCCAGCTTCCAAGGTTATTCAATAGGAGCAACGGGAACTCAGCAGAAACTTTGCTCTCCTGACTGAAAGAATTCCAGTTCAGAAGGGGCCACTATCAGCTGGCGCCAAAATCGTCAGTAAAACTGTTGGTCACAGCAAGCCTGTCATCCTTCTGTAGACCTGTATTCACCTTTACAAGTTTCAGAGGCTATGTTTCCTGCAGCAGATGGTTATTTGAATTTCACACATTTTTCTCAATGTGTCTACTAGAAAACACGCATTAAAATCCATGCCTGCAACTAATTGTCATGTCAGTAACACGCAGATTTTCATTCAAGTAGATTTTGGGTATCAGAGGGCCCTGATCCAATGTTTGCTTTACAGACTGCCTAGAGCCATTTTTGGCCCTGTTTTATAGATTATTGTGTACTAAACAGACAAGTATGGTCAGTTGGATCTCATACTTAAAAGGATGGTAATAGGGGCCAGTAATCTGCAGATTCTAGAGGCCCCCTGTCCTGTTGCATATGTACATTTCCTTGGTATAACATAAACCTTCTTTTCTCAAAAAAATACATTTTGCAAAGCAGTCTAAAAGAGTCCACGAGTAACTTGAGGTTGCACACCATACCTCACAAATAACACAACCATCAACATACTTGCACGGCATATCTTCATGAATATCTCCAGGCAGCCAACCACCATCAATTGCCTGTCAAAATTGCGACCATACAATATCTAAGATTACATTTTTAGGATACTGCCAATTGGTATTCTATAAAAAATCAAGAGTGAGCATACAGAAAGATGTTCTAATGTATCAATGTCATGTTTATACCCTTGGTTCTTGGACCAAAGCTGTGAACAACTGCAGTGAGATTTATCCCACTAAAAATAGAAAAATTAAAGAAAATGTTCAAAATTTGAACAGCTTCTTAAATGCCAAAATGATTGCATGTAAGTTGCTTTACTATCAGCGCAAGAGGTTATTGTCGCAAATGTTGTTGGGCATTTGGCTAGTTCCATACCAACAGATGCCCGGTTCAAATCCCCTGGTTTAGGCACACTAGTCTACGCTGACGGGTTTACCAAAGATGCCATCCATGAATGCAAGGAAGCATCTCTTGGGTTTTCCCATGAGATTTCCCTTGGGATAAAAAAAAAAGGTTGCTTTACTATCAGAAAGCAGCTGTATACCAATATTGCCTCTATGTACATGTGCATCACAGAGCAGTGGCTGTAAAATTGTAAATCAACAATAAACTAGATGCATGTGCTAAATGTAATGGATTATACACAAGGAAAGAGATTATTTTGACCATTGCAATATCAATTAATAGCAACATATGGCAAATAAGTGAGAGGATAAAGAAAAAAAAATTGTCATTGTACAACTCACAGATGACTGCAGGAACCAAGTACTGGAAAACATGAATAGAAAATTCATAAGCTGCAGCATTCAAAAAGCATAAAATAGTGCCGACAGAGATCACCAAATAGATTTGAAATATTCCCAAAAACAGCAAACATTTCAGGTTTTGAAACCCATGTAATCCCAAAATCCCAAAGAGGGGAATTTGCATAGAGAATACAAACAGGATATATTCCAAATATATTTTCCAACATTTTCTCATGTAGGAAAAAAATGTAGAAATTAGGCTTAAATAAATGGATGAATGAAAGTATAACTAGCTGTGCACCACAAATTCATGGCTTCTCAAAATATTTGCCACAACTCCTCACAAGACACGAAATATCTTTTGAAATTCTAAAACATCTCCAGAATTGGCTTCTCAAAATATTGTCACCAATGTTGTTGGGCATTTGGCTAGTTCCATACCAACAGATGCCCAGTTCAAATCCCCTGGGTTAGGCACACTAGTCTACGCTGACGGGTTTACCAAAGATGCCATCCAAGAATGTGAGGAAGCATCCCTTGGGTTTGCCCATGAGATTTTCCTCGGGATAAAAAAAGGTTGCTTTACTATCAGAAAGCAGCTGTATACCAATATTGCATGTATGTACATGCGCATCACAGAGCAGTGGCTGTAAATCAACAATAAACTAGATGCATGTGCTAAATGTAATGGATTACACACAAGGAAAGAGATTAGTTTGACCATTGCAATATCAATTACTAGTAACATATGGCAATTAAGTGAGAGGATAAAGAAAAAGTTTTTTGCCACTGTACAACTCACAGATGACTGCAGGAACCAAGTACTGGAAAGCATGAATAGAAAATTCATAAGCTGCAGCATGAGCAACCAATCTATCTTTGGGTAATGGATATTTTTTGGTCTTATAATTAGTACTTTTCTCAGAAAATGGCATATAATACAAGACAAAATGAAAAAAAAGACCACCATTCAAAAAGCATAAAATAGTGCTGACAGAGATCACCAAATAGATTTGAAATATTCCCAAAAACAGTAAACATCTCAGGTTTTGAAACCCATGTAATTCCAAAATCCCAAAGAGGGGAATTTGCATAGAGAATACAAACAGGATATATTCCAAATATATTTTCCAACATTTTCTCATGTAGGAAAAAACTGTAGAAATTAGGCTTAAATAAATGGATAAATGAAAGTATAACTAGCTGTGCACCACGGATTCATGGCTTCTCAAAATATCTGCCACAACTCCTCACAAGACACGAAATATACTTTTGAAATTCTAAAACATCTCTAGAAAGGGAAAACACAACAATTGAGTTTCTCTGTAACAAGTCAACTTTCTCATACTTATCAAGTCAATAACATTCCTATAGGCCACAACAATTCCAAATATGTATGGTGTATGGTTTATGATATGCTAATACAGGTAAGGCCCCAGGCAATAAACAAGGAGAAAAAAGTGTATGGCGATCAAGCATTACAATTATAGACATTTGCAACATTGAAATTTTCTTCAATGTGCTGGGCCAAAAATTCTAAATGACAGTTGACTGGCCAAAGACCCCTGGTTTGAGGCCAAATGACTTAGCAAGAAGGAACTTGGCATCATAGAACACATGTATGATTACCAAAGACATGATTTTATGAAATGGGAGAACCTCAAACACATATATTAATAATACCTCAAACCCACTAACAAATTAATTATTTAAGGGGCTATAAATAATTATGACATGTTGTGGAGGGACTGAAATTTTCAAAGCTCCTGATGTTCCTATATGTAGCTCATTAAATAGTTTTGAGAGCCATTCAGGGCCAGCAAATAGGCTCAACAGAGGATGAAAATGAAGGGCTCCAATTGCTGAATGGTCGGCAAGACTTCTCGCTGTCTGGAATGTCCAGTTGGAACCCAAAAAGACCCATTTTGCCTGGTCTTTAATCCCCGATGTCTGATAACTGGGCAGACACTTTGCAAAATGGATTTTAATCATTTCAAATGCTTCCTATGCCAAAAAGACAAAACGGCTCTGCACTTGTTCTAGTTTTGGCCCTTGGCCACATCTGCCTTGGCTCACCACCCTTGCAAAACCTATCCTGTATTCTCTGCTAAACTGGTTCGCAACTTTATCAGGAAATGCCATGCCTTGGTCTGTCAGCTCCAAAGTCAAACTGCCAGGAAACTTCTGAGGGTGGAAATTCACGCTCTGGATAATCACTTGGCTGATCTCTTCAACCATGTAGTCCGTACAGGCTTCCCATTGGCTGGGTCACATCACACTATTCACCAGATACACAATTGGGCTCCAGTAGAAATCCCAACAACTACAGAACAATCATGGTGGGCCACACGTTCTCTATGGTTCAAAGGCTTGGGGGCCTTGTTTGCTAGAGTCTCATTAGGCCTCAATTGAGAGAGTACAGACCTTTCTCCTCCAACACATCATTAGATGCAAGCCAGCAGTCCTCCAGTACATCATCCTAGAGGAGTTTGGTTCCCGACCCTTCCAACTTGAGACGATGTTCAGTTTGGTCTCTTTTCTGCATTGCATACGATGTTTCACTAGCTCGGCAAAAGGCCAAGATTGATATACGTAGCTGGCCTATTGTTCTTAGGAGACCATTGCCTCTACTAGCCCCTCCAAGCCGTGCTCAATGTTAGTTTGCAAGGGTCTCGGATCTTTTGGAATCCATGGGATTCAAATGGACTAACTCCCTCCATTCAAATATTCCTTGGATGCACCTAGCCACCTCTTACCTATCAATTAGAAGTTGAACAGGATCGTCCAAGATGACATACATAGGCAATTTATCCAAATCACTTAGATTAACCCTCGAGGGGGGTTACGTCCAAAGATGGTCTTCTACGATAATCACTTCTTGGATTTGAGGGGCAAACTCATTGTTCGACCTCAATATACACTTTGTCAATGGATGCACGCTCTTCACATTTCCCTAGACCAATTCAAAGTAGGCTCACAGACTTTGAATAGAGGCAGACCACCAAATCGACCGATCTGATAGGATCTACCAGTTGTGCCATCTTCATGATGTCAAGACTAAGGAGCACTTTGTCTTCTGCAGCCCCATCTACTACAAGATTAGACGATGATTCCATTATCTATTCAGAGAGCCCTAGACTCAGGGTTACCGGAAGCTTCCCCCCCCCCCCC